>MU696989.1:3191-23005 GCA_026770625.1 Nicotiana glauca | reverse complement strand
AGCCTACTACGATAGAGCAGTTATATATATATATATATATATATATATATATATATATATATATATATATATATATATATAGCCTTATATAATTTCTTGTAATATTATAGAATTGTAACTTAAATCTTCTAAAGAATCAAATTTAAACACAAAAACAAAATTGCAAAGAGATATTCAAGGGAATGCCTTATAATTTTTATTATTACGACATTAATAAAAATGGCAATATCTTTTTTAGTCTTGCTCCCCCCAATGGAATGAGCACAATAAGGTGATAATACCACCATTAAAAGGAAAAAAACCAATGAAGATGTACCAAAATACAAGTTACATATTAGTCTTCATATTATCTCTAACAAATTTCATAAATCCTTCAAGGTTTGGAGGAATTTTCGTTGGTGGTGGCGGAAAAGAAGCTTGTTCATCACCGCTTCCGAGCGAAGCAGCATCCTTCGCAAGTTCCGCTAGCATTTCTTCATAAGCTTCGTCTATCTCCGGTTGTGATTCAGCGAGTCCAAAATTTCTTCTTTCCGAACGGATCCAATCTCTAAAGAGTACTGATTTTTCCAAGCTCTCCCTTATAGATGCTCTATGATCACTATTTGAAATCTCGCTTGACTGAAAGCAATCTCTGATGCCACTGTTGAATCTTGAACACATAAAATATCTTGAGCCATCCTTGAAAGAACCGGAAAGTGTTTTTCTCTGGACTTCCACCATTTCAAAAGATCAAAGGTGTCGTATGGTTTCTCCTTTTCAAGGCCCTGCGACAAATAAACTTAAAGATCATTTAGATGTGAAGTATCATCAATATTATCACCTTGAGAACCCCTTAACTCCGTCCAAGAACTAAGTGCTTTTAGGCCCGCATTTATTTTAGATGATTGCGAACTAGACGAAGTAGGAGTTGGAACATTTGGTCTAGCATGATATAAGGCTTGTTGATAAGCATTATAAATTGTTTGAGCATTTATTTTAATTGAGGCTTTTGCATCTGCAAGTGTAGCTAATTCCTCATATGAAAGATCTAAAGCCCTATAAATATTTGAATACCAAAAGTGAGGACCTCCTAATTTTATGGTAGGATTTAACATGGCAACAACACCATAAATAGGGGGATAGTAAAAAAATATTTTTAAAACTTTTCTTTTATTGCATTTATAGAAAGTTGATAAATTACCCCACCCTTTGAAAATTGAACAAACAAATCATATAGTGCTGCAATATAAACTAAATAGTTTGAAGTAGAATAATATTGACCAGACAATTCATTTGTAGCAATATGAAATTGATTTGTAAGGACTTTATCATCATCATCACCACCAACACGAGCATTAAATGTTTCATTTATTGGATTTCTATATTCATATGCAACAACTAAACTTTCGTACATACAATTCCATCTAGTCGAACAAGCTTTAGGAACCTTTCTTTCTCTAAGGCCAAATTCATCATATTTTTTAAAATATTCTCTAAGTCTACTTCTACGGTTTGAATAAAAAAGCCAATTAAGAGCCATTTTAACCTTTTCAGTTTCCAAATTTAAAATTTGCACACCATCACTGATGATTAAATGGTAAATATGACAAATACATCTAACATGGAAAAAATTACTAAATGCATGATTTAGTGTAGTTGTAAGTAAGCCTATAGCATTAGTGTTACTAGAAGCATTATCCATAGAAATTGATATTATTTTATCTCTAATAAAAAAATATCTACAAATATCTGCAACTGTATTAGCAATAAACTTACCTGTGTGACGTGAATTAATTACTCTATATGCAATAGTACATTTTTTCATTTTTTATTCTTCATCAATCCAATGAGTGGTTACAGAAAGATAATCACAGGCATTACCACTTCTACCAATATAAGTGTTAATAGCAATGCGATAATCTATATGAGTAAATAAATACCGCAAATATTGTTCATATTCATGTTTATATTTATAAATATCGCTCTTTACGGTTGCGTGAGGCCATCCTTTATAAGTAGGATTAAAAACTTTTTAAATTTTAATGCACAAAGTGAGGGTAAGAAGGAAAACTATAGGGTAAACACATAACAATAACCATTTTAGCCAATTCTTTACGATCTTTATTTGGATCGTAATATAAAATGTCACCGGTAATAGTGTTAATTCCTGGTTGAACTAGATTTGACCCGATACTAGGGTTAACCTCAGTACCTACACTTCTCCCCTCTAGCTGCACTTTTATTTTTGAAGATATCTAGCTTTATGTATAGGGTGTTTCTTTATGTGTCTAGTCAAGTTACCCATACCGCTACGATCTCCAGTAAATTTATGAGCCAACAAAGACCCACAAGCTTTACACTTAGACTTATTTTGTTCTCTTAATTGAGAAAAAAAGTTCCAAACAAGTGATGTTTCGGGGCGTTTAGAATGTTGTCTATTAAAAGTAGAGGTTACTACAGGAGGGTCAGGCGAGGCATCAGTTGGGTTATTAATAGGACTAGTAGGTGTATCATCTAAATATGATTGTGTTTCATCTATAATCATTTTCCTCATTATTTTCAAAGATAGTTTGATTAGGATAAAGAGCATTCATAACTTCTTCATTTAATTGTTGATCTGGTGCAACATCATAGCAAAATTAACTATCGGAAAATTAAAAATAAGGGTTATCACTATCAAGAATAACAGGTGGAGGAGGACGGGTAACAGGTCTGGGTCGGGGAGCCGGGGGAATTCACAAATTTTCTCTACCCCAGGGTAGGGGTAAGGTCTACGTACACATTACCCTCTCCAAACCCCATAAAGTGGGATTATACTGGGTTGTTGTTGTTGTTGTTGTAAAGTAAGCAATTATATAATAAAATTAGAGAGAGATTGATGAATTTATGAGTAAAAATGAAAGAATGAGGGGGTATTTATAGTTGAGAATAGGGAAAAAGTATAATTATAAAAAAAAATGGGGTTAAAATAAAGTTTAGGGGCCAAATGGCTATTTTTGAAAGTTCCAAACGGCTAAAACGGCAAGCCAACGGCTACATTTTAAATTTCTGACCGTTGGCCCTTTTTAAAAAAAATTAAAAATAGTCGTTGGGCCCGGTTGAACCGGCTAGGCCCGCCTACCGGTCCCGGGCTCGCGGGCTTTTTGGTAAGGATCGGCCCACTGTGGGCTTTTTGGACCACTAGAGACCGGCCTGTTTGGCCCATTTGGCACGCGGTCCCAGGCTGGGCCTGACCCACAATACACTCTTAGTCCTAGTTGTGTTCCTCTTTTGTGACAGTTGCTAGATGGTCACTTTCTTCTGCTATGTTCCAGCTGTGTACTTGACTTGTACTTCTGTCAGAGAACCTTAAGGGATCAGGTCCCTATTGTGTTCCTCTTTATATTGATTGTGTACAGTCACTTACTTGGTCCCTGTTGTGTTCCCCCGTGTGGTCGTTCATCCCATTTGCTTATTTTCACACTTCGACCATTCATGTATATGTAGGTGCTCTATCTGGTTCTTCACGACAAGTTTGTTAGACCATCAAAACATAAGAAGCATAAGGCCAAGACATTAAAAACCCATCAATTATCCTTAAAGCGGCTAACACTTCACACTTACATAGGTGATTCCTAAACATATCATCTCGTAGATACACTATTTGATATACCCCGTATTAAATTTAGAAATTATTAAAAAGCCCTGATGTTTTATCCTTGGTACTTGAACATTGTCTCATCACGAGAATGGACCAAAAGTTTAGTTAACAATGTTGAACCGTCATTAATGACTTTGTTTGATCTCCTTGAACCTAGATCTTGGGATCTCCAGTCTTCTAGGTAGAGTTATTGCCACTATGGCTTGTTCTTAGTCATAGTCCCATTCCCCTAGGTGATTTCTCAACTACCTCTCTAGTTAGGCCTTTTGTAAGTGGATCCGACATATTATCACTTGACTTTACATAATCAATCGTGATAATTCCTCTAGAGAGTAATTGCCTAATGATTTTATGTCTTCGTCGTATATGATGAGATTTATCGTTATACATAACGCTCCCAGCGCTTCCAACCGCCGCTTGACTATCGCAATGTATGCATATTGGTGCCAATAGTTTGGGCCAAAATGGAATATCTTCCAAGAAATTTCGGACCCATTCAGCTTCTTCATTGGCTTTATCTAAGGCTATGCACTCAGCCTCCACTGTAGAGCGAGCAATACAAGTTTGTTTGGATGACTTCCAAGATACCGTTCCTCCAACAATAGTGAATACATATCCAATTGTGAACTTAGAATCAGTTGATCTAGTGATCCAATTTGTATCGCAGTATCCCTCAATCACTGCAGGATATTTACTATAGTGCAAAGCAAAGTCGTGGGTATGTTCTAAATATCCCAAAACTCGTTTCATTACCATCCAATGAGATTGACCTAGATTGCTCGTATATCGACTCAATTTACTTATAGCACAATCTATATCTAGTCGTGTACAATTCATGATGTACATTAAGCAACCCAACACACGAGCATAATCCAATTGTGATATGTTTTGGCCTTTGTTCTTTGCTAATGCAAAATTCACATCAATTGGAGTCTTTGCAACTTTAAACTCTAAGTTCTTGAACTTTTCAAGTACTATCTTAATATAATGAGATTTTGATAATGCCAGACCTTGAGAAGTCTTATGGATCTTAATTTCTAGAATTAAATTAGCAACTCCCAAGTCTTTCATATCAAACTTGCCAGTTAGCATGCGCTTATTCGTATTTATGTTGGCAATGTCATTACTCATTATCAGCATATCATCCATGTATAAGCAAAGAATGAATATGTGATTTGGAACATTTTTAATGGACACACATTTATCACATTCATTTATCTTAAACACATTTGACAACATTGTTTGGTCAAATTTCGCATGCCATTATTTGGGTATTTGTTTTAGTCCGTAAAGGAACTTAACAAGTCTACATACCTTCTTTTCTTTACCTGGAACCACAAACCCTTCAGGTTGTTCCATGTACATTTCTTCCTCCAACTCTCCATTTAAGAAGGCTGTCTTAACATCCATTTGATGAATTTCAAGACCATAAACTATATTTAATGCTACTAACGTTCATATGGACGTAATTCTTGTAACTGGAAAGTATGTATCAAAATAGTCATGACCTTCTTTTTGTCTATATCCTTTGACCACAAGTCTTGCCTTAAATTTATCAATAGTGCCATCATCTTTCACTTTCCTCTTAAAGATCCATTTAGAACCCAACGGTCTATTTCCAGGAGGAAGATCAACCAATTCCCATGTATGGTTGTTCAGTATGGATTCTATTTCACTATAGACTGCCTCTTTCCAAAATAATAATTCCGAAGAAGACATAGCTTCTTTAAATGTTTGAGGCTCATTTTCCAATAAGAAAGTCACAAAACCTGGTCCAAATGAAGTAGACGTTCTTTGACGTTTACTACGTCTTGGATCCTCCTGGTTAAGTGCACTTTCTTTTGTTTCTTTCCGAGGTCGTTTATATTATTCACCAATCGACTTACATTCCTTTTTATATGGATATATATTTTCAAAGAAATCAACATTATCTGATTCTATAACCGTGTGTGAATGTCGGAATTTTCTTATTTATGAACCAGTAATCGTTATGCTTTATTATTAGTCGCATATCCTATGAAAACACAATCAACAGTTTTTGGTCCTATTTTTACCCTTTTGGATTTAGGAACTTTCACTTTTGCCAAAAACCCCTACACTTTAAAATAATTCAAGTTGGACTTCCTTCCTTTCCATTTTTTATATGGAATAGATTGTGTTTTGCTATACGGTGCTCGATTTAGTATTCGGCTAGCCGTAAGAACGACTTTCCCCCTCAAGTTTTATGGAAAAATAGAACTTATCAATAATACATTCATCATCTCTTTTAATGAACGATTCTTTCTTTCTGCAATCCCATTGGATTGAGGCGTGTAAGGAGCCGTTGTTTGATGAATAATTCCATATTCTAAACATATTTTTTCAAAAGGAGATTCATATTCACCACCCTTATCACTTCTTATCATTTTGATTTTCTTGTTAAGTTACGTTTGAACTTTATTTTTGTATTGCTTGAATGTGTCTATTGCTTCATCTTTACTATTAAGTAAGTAAACATAGTAATATCGAGTACTATCATCAATAAAGTTATGAAATACTTCTTTCCACCGCGAGATGGTATTGACTTCATATCGCAAATATCTATGTTAATTAAGTCTAAAGGATCTGAATGCCTTTCAACTGACTTATAAGGATGTTTAACATACTTAGACTCCACACATATTTGATATTTTGATTTGTTGCATTCAAATTTATGCAATACTTCCAAATTAGTCATTTTCCGCAAGGTTTTATAATTAACATGACCCAGACGTATATGCCATAATTCATTTGACTCAAGTAAGTAAGACAAAGCTAAAATTTTATTATTATTTTCAACAACCATTACATTCAGCTTGAAAAGGCCCTCAGTGAGATAACCTCTTCCAACAAACATTTCGTTCTTACTTATTACAACCTTATCGAAAACAAAAATATATTTAAAACCATTCTTAACAAGAAGTCCAGCAAAGAATAAATTCTTCCTAATCTCGGAAATATGAAGGACGTTGTTCAAAGTCACCACTTTGTCGGAAGTCATTTTGAGAAATATCTTCCCACATCCTTCAATTTTGGCCTTTGAAGCATTCCCCATAGAAAGCGTTTCATTGGGTCCAACAGGAGCATAAGTAGCAAAATCTTCTCTAACAGCACAAACATGACTTGTGGCTCCAGAATCAATCTACCACTCTTTAGGATTGCCCACCAAGTTGCACTCGGAAAGCATGGTACACAAGTCATCAACATCATCATACTTTTCAACCATGTTTGCTTGACCCTTTTTCTTGTCTTTCTTTGGAGCACGACACTCCGTAGATTTGTGTCCGGCTTTTCCACAGTTTTAGCAATTTCCGCTGAACCGCTTCTTGCTTGGGTTGTATTTCGGTCCAGAAGCTTTCCTCCTCTTTCTGTTCTCTTCAAAAATATTTGCTCCCATTATTGTTGAGTTTCCACGGCCTCACTTTTCAGTAGCTTTGTTGTCCTCTTCGATTCTCAACCGAACAATGTGATCTTCAAGGAACATCTCCTTGTGTTTGTGTTTTAAGTAGTTTTTGAAGTCCTTCCACAAAGGAGGCAACTTCTCAATCATCGATGCTACTTGGAATGCTTCATTGACGATAAGACCTTCAATGAAATTTCCATTAGTAAAAATACTAAGATTACTACTCTCAACATCAGTATTAATTTGAGTTATACCTTCAGCAAGGAGATCGTGAATAATCACTTGCAATTTCTGGACTTGGGAAATAACAGACTTGCTATCTACCATTTTATAGTCCAAAAACTTTGCAGCAACGAACTTCTTCAACCCGGCATCTTCGATTTTGTATTTCTTTTCATGCGCAGTCCACAGTTCTTTTGAAGTTTCCACGTTGTTGTAGATGTTATACAAAGCATCCTCCAGCCTGCTTAGAATATAATTCTTGCACAAAAAATCTAAATGCTTCCATGCCTCAATCACGAGAAAGCGTTCAGTTTTCGGAGTTTCATCGGACAGAACAGGAACATCTTCCTTGATGAACTTCTAGATACTTAGAGTAGTCAAGTAGAAGAACATCTTTTGCTGCCAGCGCTTGAAATCAATCCCGAAAAATTTTTCGGGTTTCTCCATCGGTACCAATGCTGCCGGTGTTGTTCGGCTCGTTGAGGCATTGGCAGTCACCATGGGAACAGCTTGGTTCACATTATCATTAGTCATTTCTGTAAAAGAATGACACAAACGTTAAAATCACATAGATTTTAATAGAGTACAAAACCACAAAGGTTTAACTCTACAGAAATAGTGAATACAACTACAGAAAATATTTTAAATTCCTTAAGCTTGTTACTAGTCTGTATTTGTAAAACAATTCTAGAGAAAATAAAACAACATAAACAGAAATGTAAACGAAATAACAAAAATCAATTCGGGCCCACTGAATTCACAGTATTTTTGTGATGACCCAAAAGGTCATCACCTGTTTTAAAAGTAAATTCTGTATTTCAAGGCCTTAAAACCCTCTTTTCGTCTCACTTCAATTTGCGTGCATAGTCCGGGCACGTAACCGGAAAACCAATATATGAAAATCTATGGATCTGATGAATTTTTGACTTTAAAAAGAATTAAGTTGACTCCGGTCAACATTTTGGGTAAACGGATCCGGACCCGGACCCGTAATTTGACGGTCCCGAAGGGCCCATAGGAAAATATGGGACTTGGGCATATGACGGGAATCGAATTTCGAGGTCCCAAGCCCGAGAAATAAATTTTAAAAAAAAAATTTTCTTAAATTATTTATGAGTTTTGGAAATGAAATGTGATTAAAACTTGATGGTATCGGGCCCGTATTTTAGTTCCGGCGCCCGATATATGTCTTATATGTGATTTAAGATTAGTCTGTAAATTTGGTAAGAAACGGACTTGAAACGACGCGAATCGGATTGTATTTGAGAAAATTGGAAAATTTGAAGTTCTTGAGAAATTTCATGATTTTAATGTTAAATTCATAGTTGTTGATGTTATTTTAGTGCATTGAATGCATGAGCAAGTCCGTATGGTATTTTTAGGTTGGTGTGCATGTTTGGTTTGGAGCCTCGAGGGCTCGGGTGAGTTTTGGATATGTCACGGGGTGAATTTTTGGACTTAAGGAATCGCAGGCTTTAGTTGTTTCAGTGCAGACATACAGGCTTCGCATCGCAAATGCGAGGGCTATGTCGCAATTGCGAAAGTAGCCCAGGCCAGCCTATCTCACAATTACGAGGATTTTAATCGCAAATGCAATCCCCCAACTTGTGGCCAGTCGTCGCAAATGCGACATGTAGATCACAATTCCCAGCTCGCAAATGCGAGCCCATTTTTCACAAATGCAAGTCTAGCAGAAGTCAGGGTTCGAATTGCGAACCCTGGTCGCAATTCCCACATCTGCAACGTGCAATTTTATAACTTAGCCAAAAATCTCCTATTTTTTACACTCTTTCAAAACCAAAACACTCTTGAGCGATTTTTCAAAGACAAATCTTCTTCCAAATCTATTGTAAGTCAATTTTAACTAGTTTTCTTTAATCCTTAACATCTTTTAACATGATTTTAACTCAAAATCAATGATTTTCATGGGAAAAATTGGGTATTTTGGGTAGAACCTAGGTTTTTCAAAAATTAGAAATTTGGACCTCGATGTGGGGTCCGATTTCAAAACAAATTATATATTTGGGTTTATGGGGGAATGGGTAATCGGGTTTTGGTTCGAACCTCGGGTTTTGACCATTTGGGCCTGGGGGCGATTTTTGACTTTTTGGGTTAAACTTTTGAAAACTTACTTTCAAGCATTGGAGTTGATTCATTTAGCGTTTATTGATATAATTAAGTAACTTGTGTCTAGATACGAGCGAATTGGTGGTAGAATCAAGGGGTAAAGCGATAGTTGAGACGTGAATTGTGTTCGTAGAATCGAGGTAAGTGTTTGGTCTAACCTTAGCTTGAGGGATTATGAGTCGAGTCCTATTTGCTATGTGGTAATTGTTGAGTACGACATATAGGCATGGTGATGAGTATCTATACATTAGTGTCTAGCATGCCCGTGAGTCTTATAATGTGATTACTATAACTTCATTGTATTATTCATGCCTTTGTGATGATTTTTATTTGTTGGGCAAAGTTTGTGGAAGCAATTGTGATGTTTGAAAATTGAGGAACATTGGCTCAAGTTGTATGTTGAATTGTGAAAGTATAAGTGCTAATTGAACCCTTTAGAGCATTTGCTCAAGTTGTAAAGTGAGTTGTGAAGTAAAAGAGAAAAAGAGAAAAGAAACACTACATTGACTCTCTTGCCGGAATATTGTTGTTATTGTTTTGATGTTGTCCCTTGCCGGGACTTAATTGTTGAACTATTGTTCCCTTGCCGGAATTCTTATTGTAACGTCATTCATTTCCTTGCCCTATTATTTGTGATTGTTGTTTGGGTGAGGAAGAGAGTTAAAGCACGAAGATTGATACCGTGTATTGTTTTGGTAAGAGAGTGTTACAGCATGAAGGGTGATGTCGTGTATGATTTGTGAGGAAAGAGTGTAAAGCAAGAAGGGTGATGCCGTGCCGCACGATGTACCATTCCGTGCCGATTATATTGATTATATAGTGAGGACGAGAGTAAAAGCATGAAGGGTGATGCGGTGCACATTTTCATTACTTGATTGCTTTAGTGAGGACGAGAGTCAAAGCACGAAGGGTGATGCCGTACACTTTTCGATTTCTGATTCTTCATTGATACTTGAGATATGTTGTTTCTTTCATTTACCGGTTGTCTTTCTATTCTAAATGGATATTTCCCCTGCAGTATGTTATCCCTCCTATATTAGACTGTGTATTATTGTTCTCCTTTTTCGCTGTATATAGTTGAATTGCACAGGTTTATTTGGTAGTCTGGTCCTAGTACTAGCACATGGGGTCGGTTGTGCTGATACTACACTCTACACTGTGTGTAGATCCCGGAGCGGCTTTTGGATCATAGATTGGACAGCTGCCTTCAGTCCATGCGAAGACCCAAGGTAGACCTGCAGGTGTCCGTAGGCCCTGCGTCTCCCTCTATCCCTCTTTCATTTCCTTATATTCAGAAACAGTGTATCATTTATTTTTCAGACTTTGTATGTAGTAAATCTTAGATCGTCTGTGACACTGTGACACCAGTTTTGGGTGGTTAAGGCTTAAACAGTTGTATTAGATATATATTTCAGATAATTTACTGTATTTCTCCCACTTATTAAAATTTCCACTGATTACACGTTATTGATTGTTAAAGAGTATGAAAAGGGTAAAAAAAAAAAGTAATTTGTTCAATAGTCGGCTCGCTTAGCTCACATTAGTTGCGCCATCACGACTCTCGAGGGTGGAAAATTCGGGTCGTGACAGTTTTTTTAAGGAATTTAATCCCCTCTTAGTACCCAAGGTTATGAATTATTTCCTCCTAGGATAGAACAAATTACACACTGGTGTAGTGGTACTTCAAACCCCAGTGTTTCAACGAACACAAAGTTCGGTAGGAAATAACACCTACTGTTGCTTTCTTTGAAGTTAAAATATGCAAAAGAAAGGAGAAGAATTTAGAAAATTCGCATCGAAAGTTTGAGCAGAATAGTCTTGTCTTTATAGCAAAGTTGGGCTGAAATCTGAAGAGGTGCAACTCTTCAGAATGACTGTTTATGCAAAACAGCCACATCATAAATGTCATAACATAAATGGCTATTTATTCAACAATAAGGAGGGAAAATTGAAGAAGGTAGTTTAATTTTCAGTTACACAACTGAAAAATTAATCAATTAATCAATCGATCATTTGACTGAAGCCGAAGCCGAAGCCGAAGCCGAAGCCGAAGCCGAGCGAGCGACGACGACGGAGAGGGGGGACTTAAATTTTTTATTTCCCTCTATTTCCCATTCATCTCATTTTAAGCATTAATAGCTTAAAATCCCAACAGTAGCTGCAATTTTTCTCTAGGGACCAGGAACCAATCCTTATAGAGCTCATTTATTCTTTTTTTATACTATCAAACTAGTGGTGAACCCATCCTCTAAGAATCCTAAGTCCGCTCCTGTGTATATGTATATGTATATGTATTTATACTCTAGTGAAAGATAGTAGCTTCTCAAATAAGATCGCTTGCAGTATTCCTTCTACAACCGTTGGTGTATCTGTCGGATTCAACAGAATACTTGACTAACATGCCTAAATTCCAAGCATTGGATTCGACTTTTCTTTTCCTTTGTTGAAAATGTCTGTTTTGTTATCTTTTGCTTTCTTGAAAATTACAGCATTTTATGTATCGTTATGCAATAGGATGAAATTTGATTAAGGCAATTAGAGGCAAACACGGGATTATAATTAAGGATGCTAAAGTACAAATTCCAATATTATTTTTTTCTTTCCAAATTTTGTGGGAATTAGATGGTATTTATAATTCATTTTTTCTGAGGGTGGGGCTTGCAAGTTGCATTCTTGTGGCCCAGTATACATTTATTTGGTTGCTACGACCCTATATTTTCTTGCAATTTTAGCCTGTGCCAGAAAATAATATATTCTGTGTCGAAAAAATATATACAATTTTGTGTGTATATATATAGACACACACGAAAAATATACAAAAATTATATATTTGTCGATTATTATTTTAAGAGCGGCTATACATTGTCATTTTCCCTTATATTTTTTTGTGGGAGTCCGATCGCTGGAGTAAGTAAGTTTGATGAAAATGTGGTCAATTTTGAAACAGTAAGTGGCCATTCATAAGCTGATGAGATAAAACTGTACTTGATTGTCATATTCATGTAAAAGCATTGACCTTTTGTGAGACTATAGATAACAATAAAACCTTCCTTATCTAGCCACAAAGCATGTCATTTGAACGAGTTCCAAGTTGGGAAAACCCCACCAAAAACCCTCAATAATTCGAATGATCCAAACTTGGGGGAGAGAATCTAAATTCTTGTGGAATTGAATCTTTCACCACATGGTGACACCACACTAGCCACTCTTAGTGGTAAATCCACTTTAGAAAGTGCACTTGAGAAAATAGTAAAAGAAAACCCCACATGGCAATCAATAAATTATGCTTCAATCTCAAATTTAGTTGGATCGACGGTATAAATCATGGACATCTTTACCCAAATAATTAATCAAATTTATTATTTATTTTTTCTAGCGGTTGTACATAAATTATAGAGTAAAATCTTTTTACACAAATAATTGGCCGAACCTAATGTTTATTTTCCCTATCGATTATATGAAGAGGAGAGTGAACAGTAAAGTTGTCTTTGTGTAGCCTATAGATTATCTTCAAATCGTGAAAGCAGTCAGTAATGCTTGCATTAGGGTAGGCTGTCTACATCACCTCTTGGGGTCTGATCTTCCCCTGGACCTTCCGTGAACACGGGAAGCCTTGTGCACCAAGTTCCCCTATTCTATATACATAAATAATACACTGATTATACACAAATTGTACACACATTGTATATATCTACTGACTATTTTTCCTTTAAGAGGTTGAGTGGATGACTATTTAGGTTAATTTTTCTACATTCATTTATATTTAATATATTTTCCAAATCAATGTTCAAAAAATACATCATTATTAGAGATTTTTTACGATGATTGCTACTCTGCTATAATCTTATTTAACTCGATATTAAAACCAATGATATTTGCGAAACTCATATTGTTGAATTAACACCACAAATATTGAAAAGAATAAATTATCTAAAATTAAATGGGATGGTAGTGGGAAAGAGTGACGTAGCTTTTCATACATTGAAAGGCTCAAACAGAGAATCTGAAAAGGAAAATCACTAAGGAATCATCAGCCAACCATTGATAGGTAGGTACCACTATAATTATTGTATGTTTTAACATAACATCAGCACCGTGACCTAATTAAACTATTATTCTTAATCTTATCTCCTGTCTAAGTGGATATATTATTGGACATCATTATTTATTTATGTTAACTTATGGTTAGTATTAAACGTCACTAAAGTCCATTAATAATTTTGTATATGTATATCTCTGCCTGCATGCGTGCGTGAGTGCTGACGTCTGCATCCAAAATTTCATGAAACTAATTGTAGAAATTGAAAGTGCTCATCAAACGGTCCAAATAGTAAGTTAAAAATATTGAGGATTGTGGGCGGATGAAAATATTCCGTTCATTTTTAATTAAGGTCTCGGGTTCGAATCAAAGCATAAAAAAATTCCAATAGGAAGCGCTTCTTCTTTTAATGGGCCTTAAGCAGCACAAATCTGAATTGTAAAAATAGCGCGAGCTAGCTAGTTTTCGGATTGGGCATTCAAAAATAGTCGTGTTTGCAAATTCATTGAAAAATAGCCACCATTTTGCTACAATAGAGACTGGTCCAGCATAATATACTGGAGATCAGTGCACCTGTGTATGAACTTCCAGAATATAATGGAATTCCAACACGCGAAAAGTTCCAACATAATATACTTGAGATTGGAGCACCTATGTATGAACTTCCAACATATTATACTGGACCGGTATAGTATACTGGAACTCCAGTATATTATGCTGGAAATCTATTATAATATGCGGGAGTTCCAGTATACTTATGCTCGAACTGCATTATATTATGCTGGAATTCTAGTATACTTATGCTGGAGTATTTTTCGGCTTTTGAACAGTGTTTTGTTCAGATTTATCTTTACATGAAAAGTGACTAAATTTCGATTACTTTTAAAACTATGGTTATTTTTGAATGATCACTTGTAAATCTGGTTATTTTTGAGTTTTTTTTATCTGAATTAGTCGAAATTCAATAGGAATATTGGACAATGGAAAACGAGTAAAATATAAAACAAATTCGTAGAGTGATATCATTTCACACCCTCTGTATAATAATACTATATTACCGAAAGAGAACATGCAAATCTACATAAGTAGAGAGGCCATGCAAACTTACATTCTTTTTCTTTTATCCTTTTTCCTCCTCCTTGATTTCTTTGTTTACTACTACTATGGTATATGCGTGCCAAACTTGATCGTGACAAACTCATCCTTAAAAGTAAAGACACATAAGCTAGAGAACAATCTTGAGTATTAGTCCGCATGAAAAGATTAAAATATAAAATTTTTTGAAAATATACAGTTGCAAATTTTGATACTCCTCTAATTTTTTTTAATCTGTTGAGATTAATTATTAGCATTAAGTACTATTATTCTCTTGTATTAGTGTTGAGTAGTGGTAGTTAGTCTTTGTTGTACAGAAACTATAAATAGGACATTTATTTTGTAATTTTTTAGTTAATTGAAAAATATAAGAAAATTCCTTCTTTCCAGAGGGTTCCCTCGTGTAACTGCTCTCATCTCTCTCTCTCTCTCTCTCTCTCTCTCTCTCTCTCTCTCTCTCTCTCTCTCTCTCTAGTCCACCATTATAGCTCGAACTGAGCTCATCTCTCTTTGTCTCTCGATTATACTCAAAACTCTACATGGTATCAGAGCGGGATGATGATTTGAAGTCTCGACTCATTTCAATTTTTCATTTCTCTGCTCGTGAGTTCAGAATCTCACTCATCCTTGGAAATTAGGGTTCTTGTGTGAGAATCAATCATTTGGTCAGGTATTTGTTGTGATTCATCTTCTTCGATAACCTCATCTTCTAAGTCAACTCGAATTATGGCCGGAGAAAACGAGGTTTTGGCAAATCCAGCGGCGAACAAAAACTTAGATTCGACGAGTCCATTATACATGCATCCATCGGAAAGTGCTGGATCGATGCTAGTTCCAATAGATTTTGATGGAGCTGGTTACAGATCATGGAGAAGAGGAGTATTCAGAGCACTCTCCGTGAAAAACAAGTTAGGGTTCATCACCGGAAAATGTAAGAAGCCGGACTTTGACTCGGCAGATCTAGATCAATAGGAACGATGCGATGATATGGTGACTTCGTGGATCCTAAACTCACTATCTAAAGATTTAGCTGATAGCTTACAGTACGTCAATGATGCTAAGGAGCTTTGGCAGGAGCTAGAGGATAGATACGATTAGACTAATGGAGCCAAATTCTATCAGTTGCAAAAGGAAATCAACGACCTGAGTCAGGGGAGCCTGGACATCACTGGATACTATATGAAAATGAAGAATCTTTAGGAAGAGCTCAATACTCTGAATGTTCATGCCAAATGTGCTAGCAAATGCACCTGTGGAGCAAAAGAGAATATGCACAAGGCTGAGCAGGACACAAGACTAATTCAATTTTTAATGGGATTGAACAAAGTGTATACTGTTGTAAGAGGTAGTATCCTAATGATGAACCCTCTCCCAACAATAGCCCAGGCCTTCTCAATCCTCATTCAAGAGGAGAAACAAAGGGAGGTTAAGCCAAATAACAATTTCTCAATGGATTCTGCAGTCTTAAATGTGAATGGATCAGGAAATAGTAACCTCAGAACTAACTACAACAAACAGGGAAACAACAATACATTCAGTGGATATAAAGGAAACCAATTCAACAACAGACCTAGGCCATTCTGTGACTACTGCAAAAGGCCAAGACATACTAAGGACAAGTGTTATAAGCTTCATGGATTTCCACAGAGTTCCAGGTTCAGTAAGGGAAGAAGAGTTGCTGGAAATGTGTTTGGATCACCAGATGAAGCTGAGACAATGAAGGAGGATGGCAATAGCTCTCGAGAACAAGAACAGAACCGACACATGCATAGCCTGACTAAGGAACAATATGGTCAGCTGCTCAGCATTCTGGAGAGTTTCCAAGGAGGAACAGAGAAATCTGCAAACAACTGCATCAATGGAGGAGCTGTGAACTTTGCAGGTATATCAGCATGCTCTACTCATTTTGATTCTAATGATCATTTGTGTGATAGTTCTAGTTCAAATGCTGACACTTGGATCCTTGATTCTGGGGCCACAAATCACATGACATATAACAAATCAATTCTAACCAATGTTAAAATCTTAGTGTATCCATACTTAATCACCCTACCAAATGGCTATAAGGTTAAGGTGACACTGATTGGTGATGTAATTCTAAGTCCAAAGTTTATTCTCAGAAAAGTCCTTTTTATTCCCAGTTTTAAGTTCAATCTGATATCAGTCCATTCATTGACAGTTCAACTTGATTGTATTATAGTATTCACCAAATACATTTGTATTCTTCTACAGGGCCCTTCACTGAAGAGGCCACTGGAGATTGGTAAAGCCAAGACTGGTCTATATCTTCACAGGTCAAGCAACTGCAACACTGGTTCAGCCCTTTCTAATTCTTCTAGTGCATCTCTTCCATGTTTTACAAGAAATAAGTGTAGTGTAGATTCTGCAGTCAAAACATCTAGTCCACCTTTTTTAACTCAATTAGTCAGTACTAATAAACCAGTTCCCACTGTTCATATAACTTCCACTTTGACTACCCCATCTCATAGTAGTGATGCAAGTTGTTCAAATGTAAACAGTTCAAGAAATAAAAATGAGTCTCTGTTGTCTGTTAATTCATCTACTACAGAATCTTTGCTTGATCTCTTGTGGCATAATAGATTAAGACATGTACCTTTTGTCAAAATGAAAGGGATCTCCTCCATACCTGTTACCTTTGCACCCAAATAACCTTTTCTTTGTCCTATATGTCCAATGGCAAGACAAGCCAGACTGTCTTTTCCAGAAAGAACAACATTAACCAATAAACCTTTTGAATTACTACACATTAAATTGTGGGGCCCATACCATGTTCTAACACACAATAAATACAAATATTTCATCACTCTTATAGATGACTACAGCAAGTCTACCTGGACTCACTTGTTAAGCTGTAAAAGCAATGCTCTGCACACCATTAAGGATTTCTTTGCCATGGTAGAACAACAATGCGACACCAGTATCAAAACCATAAGAACAGACAATGGGCTTGAGTTCAATAATCAAGAGACCACCTCATTTTTACAGTCAAACGGCATCATGCATCAAAAAACATGCCCATACACACCACAACAAAATGGTGTGGTAGAGAGAAAACATAAATATCTCTTGGAAACAGCCAAGGCCCTACTTTACCAATCCAAGTTACCTATGCAGTATTGGGGGGAATGCATTCTATCCTCTACTTACCTAATAAACAGACTACCAATCAAAGTGTCTTTTTGAACTTCTATACCAGAAGAAGCCAAATTATTCTCACCTCAGAAGCTTTGGATGTTTGTGCTTCCCTACCACTCTTAAAACACACAAAGATAAATTTGAACCAAGAGCTACTCCCCATGCATTTGTAGGGTATCCCTTTGGGACAAAAGGATATAAGTTACTAAATTTGGCCACTAAAAGGATAAGTGTTTTAAGAGATGTAGTATTCCATGAAAATGTGTTCCCATTTGTTGTTTTCACAGAGTCAAACAAGGTCTTTCCTTCATTTCCACAAATGAAATCATATTTGTTAGATGATTTATTCTCTCCTGGTAATGTAGGTAGTGTTCCTCATCTTGAGAATGATGATGATCACCATGAAGTGTCACCCAGGAACCTTTCCATGCAAGAACCTTCTTTACCAACATCTAATTCTTACAATAGCAGCCCTAGTTCTTCTTCCCCACACTCAATAAACCTTCCAGTTGCCAACTCTCCAGACAATACTTCTTCTGACACACTTCACAGGCCTGTTTCCACAATTCAGAATCAGGGAATCCCAATTCCAAATCACAACAGACCATCTAGAACCTTAAAAGTACCTACCTATCTTAAAGACTATGAATGTGCCCTTCCCAGAATTCAACAAATACATCATAATGAACAGTTTTCCCCAACCAATAGTCAAAGCACACAATCCTTTTCTTTCAGCACATCTGCTCCCAAATCTCTTACAAGTCTACCTGCTGAAACACCTTCCAGTTGTCAGCAATTGATAGGAACTAATCTGCATGAATGTGAACCTAGTTCATATGAGGAAGCTGATGTGAAGCCTGCCTGGAAAGCAGCAATGACTCAGGAATTCCAGGCATTGTATACAAACAAAACTTGGGATTTAGTACCTCTTCCAACTGGGAAAAGGGCAATTGGATGTAAATGGGTATATAAGATTAAACATAAGGCTGATGGGAGTGTTGAGAGATTCAAAGCTAGACTAGTAGTAAAAGGATATACTCAACAAGCTGGGATAGATTACACAGAAACTTTCTCACATGTGGTGAAGATGACTACTGTTAGGGCTCTATAGCAACAGCAGTCAAAAAGGGGTGGCAAGTGTTACAGTTGGATGTGAATAATGCTTTTCTTCATGGAGATCTACATTAAGAAGTGTACATGGAGTTACTACCAGGGTTGGTAGTGGATTCACCAGACTTGGTATGTAAGTTGAACAAGTCTTTGTATGGGCTTAAACAAGAAAGTAGGCAATGGTATGAAAAACTAACTGAGGCACTAGGGGTTATACTCACTCAATGCTTGATTATTCTTTATTTTATAAGAAGAGTGAAGGTTCAGTAGTGTTTGTGGCTGTTTATATAGATTATGTCCTTGTCACTGGTACTCATTTGCAGGAGATTGAATCTCTGAAAACCTTCTTACATGATACTTTTAAAATAAAAGACCTAGGGAGACTTCATTA
Source organism: Nicotiana glauca (assembly GCA_026770625.1). Lineage (NCBI taxonomy): Eukaryota > Viridiplantae > Streptophyta > Magnoliopsida > Solanales > Solanaceae > Nicotiana > Nicotiana glauca. Next base: position 3,825 of record MU696989.1, on the reverse strand, counting down.
CTTCTTGGGACTAGAAGTCCAATATACAGAACAGGGTGTCCTAATGTCACAAAGGAAATTTACCACTGATATCTTGAAAGAATTTGGTTGTGTAGATTGTCCACCCATGAATTCTCCTATGGATTCCTCAGTAAAACTAAATGCTGATGAGGGACCTCTTCTAACTGATCCCTCCTATTATAGAAAACTAATTGGCAAACTTAATTTTCTCACTAATACTAGATTGGATATTGCATATAGTGTGCAACATCTTAGTCAGTTCATGCAGAGTCCCAGAGAACCTCACTTAAAGGAAGCATACCATGTCCTAAGATACTTGAAAGGTGACCCATTGATCACGTCCAACTATGCCTTATAAAAAGAACAATGCGGTCATTGCAAATATAATCCGGTTTACAAGTCCGGAGTCGAATCCCACAGAGAACTAAGGTTTAGCTACAGTTGTTCACTATTACCAAGAAGACAAGCTTGAACAATTCCTAACTTATAGATATTTAAATTCTTGTGTTTAACTAATTAACTAACAAATTAAAATAGTAAATTAACAATTAACGATACTGAGGGTTAGAGACAAGATTAAGGAGGTCTAGAGTTATAATTTTCCCAATTGTCGGAATCCTTCCCGCTATGTCTT
>MU696986.1:84421-106332 GCA_026770625.1 Nicotiana glauca | reverse complement strand
GCCAATTCAAGCCTATTTCTACACCGGACCTCCAAATTCAATTCCGATCGCTCCCCTAAATCATAAATCACCTCCCGAAGCTAACTGAACCACCAGAATTCACATCCGAGCCCTCTAACCACATAGTCAACTTCCGGTTGACTTTTCTGAAACAAACTCCCTCCTAAGAGGCTATATGCCTTATTTTCAACCAGAATCAGTCCAAATTCACCCGATAGACTCTAATACTGATATAGAACATGAAACAACACAATAAGGGGGAAACGGGGCGATAACTCACGTGACGACGAGCCGGGTCGTCACACGCGCAATGCTCTAAAACTAGCCAATGATTATACAAATCCATTAATATATGCTCAATTAAACTTTACAACCCAATTTGTAATAATTCCTAACCCCGAACGAAAAATTGACAAAAATGCCTTTGGGCCCATGGGCCCAGAAATCCAAAAATTATTAAAGACAAAGTTTACCCATGAACTCACAAACTCAAATACATGATTTTCTCTTACTTCCATACTCAAAATCGTGATCAAACTAACTTTCTAGGTCTTCCCTCAAACCCCAAGTTTTTCTACAATTTTCATGCCCAAATCCATGTATAAACCTGGTATTTAACTCAAAGCTAGCATAAATTACTTACCTCATAACAAGTGACGAAAATGGCACCTCAAAGCTGCTCCCCATCTACTCAAATGAAGAAAAATAGGGTTGAAATAAACTCAACCCCGAATTTTAAAGACCTCACTGCTCTAGACATTACCGCTTCTGCGGAATTATTTTCGCTTATGTGGTCAAAATGCCGCTTCTGCGGCTCCTTCCCAAGCCGCCCAGCTTCTGCTTCTGCGCTTTCTTTTCCACAGGTACAGTACCGCACCTGCGATCCCAACTTTCCTCACCAAAATCCGCATCTGCGGTCTTCCTGGCCGCTTCTGCGGCTCCGCACCTACGGCCCCATTTCCGCAGGTGCGGTTATGAAAGCAACCGGACCCTTTAGCCTTCTTCAAAATTTCATTTTTGATCGGTTAACCACCAGGAATCCACCCGAGGCCCCCGGTACCTCAACCAAACATACCAACTAATCCCAAAACACATTACGAACTTGCTCGAGGCCTCAAATCACATCAAACAATGCTAAAACCATGAATTACACCCCGATTCAAGCTTTATGAACTTCGAAATTTCAAACTTCTATTCCCGATGTTTAAACCTATCAAATCACGTCCGATTGACCTCAAATTTTGCACACAAGTTGTGACGACCTGACCCGTCTTCTCATGTGTTACTGACCCATTTTCCCCATTTTATGCTTCTTCATGTTTCATTATTAGTATTTGGTATGTTAGAGTTGAATTGGATTGGTTTTGGTAGGAAGTGAGACACTTAGTCTCTTTAAGGAAGGCTTGATTTGGAAAAATCAACCGGATGTTGAATTATGTGTTAGAGGTCTCAGATGGTATTTCCGGTGATTTGGTTAGCTTCAGGAAGTGATTTGTGACTTAGAAGTGCGATCAGAATTGATTTTGGAGGTCCTGTGTGGAATTAGGCTTGAATTGGCGAAGTTAGTATTTAGGCGAATTCTGGTTGGTAGGTGAGATTTTGATCTGGAGGTCGGAATGTAATTCAGAGAGTTGCATTAGTTCCGTTAGGTGATTTTGGATGTGTGTGCAAAATTTTAGGTCATTCGGAGGTGTTTTGGTTGGGTTTTTGATTGAATGCGTGTTACGAAAATTTTTAAAGAACTTAGGCTTGAATCCGATGAGAATTGATGATTTTAGTGTTGTTTGAAGGGTTGTGATGATTGGAACAAGTTTGGATAATGTTTTAAGACATGTTGGTGCTTTTGGTTGAGGTCCCGAGGGCCTCGGGGTAATTTCGGAGGGTCAATCGGACCATTTTTGGCCTTAAAGATTGCAGGTTCAGCTATTTGTGCTGCAGGAGAAAGTTACTCTTCGCGTTCGCATCATCATGGGTGCGCTCGCATAGTTCTGATAATGGAAGGATCGTGATCGCGATGGAGCTTACGTGATCGCGTAGAAGGAAGTAGGGCCCTGAGTATTTGTTCATTGCGTTCGCGGTTATTGGTACGCGTTCGCATAGTTGAAACCTCTGAAGCTTCGCGTTCGCGGGCTGGGCACCGCGTTCGCGTAGGGATAATTCATGGTCAACATTTTTTTGGTCATCGTGAACGCGGGGGTGTTGACCGCGTTCGCGTAGAGTAAAATGCACCTGGGCAGAATGGGTTTTTATATTATTTCATCCGCGATTTTGGGTCATTTTTCCTCCATGGTTGAACATTTTGAGAGCTTATTGGTGGAGATTAAAGAGAGATTCAAGAGGACTCGATTAGAGGTAAGATTTCCGAACTTAACACACGATCATATTGTGAAATTGGTATAGAAATTCATGGAAATTAAGCCTAAAATTTATGAACTAGGGCTTGAGTTTTTTATATTTCAAATTGGGATTTGATAGGTCATTTGAGCTCGGATTTAGGAGTTCTTGGTATGTATGGACTCGTGGAGAGACGAGGAATCCGGTAATGGGAGTTTTGTAATTTTTCGAGAAGTGGATCCGGGGCTTGGGTTTTGCTAGTTTCGAGATTTTTGCTATTTCTCGATTGTTTTCGGTTGGGTATTGTTCCCTTAGCATATTGTGATGTATTCGCTCTGATTTTGGTTAGATACGACGCACGTGGAGGCCGGTTTGAGGGTCAAAGGCGTCGCGGGCTAGAGATTTCACCAGTTCGAGGTGAGTAATACTTGTAAATGATATCCTGAGGGTTTGAAACCCCGGATTTGCACGTCATAGTGCTGTATTGAGGTGACTTGCACGCCGAAAATGAGCGTAGGGTAGAGCACCATTGGGGATTGTGACTTGGTCTGTCCCGGTTGTTGATTTTTACTGCGTATTTGACTGAAACTACTTGTTATCATCATAATTTGGGCTGATTGCCATGTTTGGGCTTCGTTCCAACTATGTGAATCCTTCACGGATTGATATCACTGTTTTCGCATTACTTTACAAATTATTTGATCTCGGTCCAGGGTTTTAATACTGTTTTGCAAACTCAGCTATTTTTCTAAGATTTGAAAACTTAAACAACATTTTATTGACGTTTTGAGCTGAGAACTATAATTTTAATAGTGCCAAAGTGGCTTATGTGCATTTCTGGACTGAGCATGGATCGGGCTGCGCGCCGTAGCAGTGTTATAGTGATTTCTGGATATATGGATGGCTCGGGCTGCACGCCACAGCGGTGTTATATTGATATTGCGCTTGGGCTATAGGAGCCCCTCAAGAGTCTGAACCCCTACAGTGAGCGCGGGTAACCAAATAGATCGGGCTACCCGCCGCAGCGGTCATATGCATTGCATTGCTTTCTGTTTGTACTACGTGTCATGACATTCAACACTCTCATTTCATTGGCATCCATGCTACTTCTTGCACTGTTTACCAGATACCCTGGTATTAATTGTTAGTGGAGTGCTGTGCCCGAGGGGCTGACTTATGTGCTGATTTGCACTATCTAATTTCGCATTCATTTGCTTAACTGTTGAAAAAGATATTTCAAAAGAGGTTTTAACTGAGCCCAGGTATTTTCTAAAGTATTTCACGGTTTTACTGTTTTCTCAAAGAGTTGCACTATTCTATATAGCATGATGGAGTGCCTTACGTGATTTCTTGCTGCTCAGTTATTATTTAGTTTTGTTGCTCACTGAGTTGGAGTACTCACTTTACTCTCTGTACCTCGCGTGCAGTTGCAGGTATTTGTTACCCGGTAGTGGGTTAGAGGTGATTGAGGATTTTGTTATCGTAGCTGAGCAAGGTGACCGCTGGCGTTCGCGGCACCAGACTTCGTCTTTTGATTCTAAACTTTGTTCTATGTATTATTGGCCCTGTAGTCGTGTTCAGACTTCTCTAGATGGTCGTGACTTGTGACACCCTGGTCGGGCTGTGTTGGGTTGAGATATCGATTATTATTGTCATTAAGTTGTATTTATCTATTCATTTATGTTTAATAATTTTGATAGAGGCGTCGTTGTACTATTGGCTGGACTTGTCTTCACGAGAGGCGCCATCATGACCAGGTTAGGAAATTGGGTCGTGACAAGTTGGTATCTGAGCCTAGGTTACTAGGTCTCACGAGTCATGAGCAGGTTTCGTAGAGTCTCGCAGATCGATACGGAGACGTCTGTATTTATCCTCGAGAGGCTGCAGAACCTTTAGGAAAAATGTCACCTTCTTGGAATTCTTATCGTGCGTACTTGATTCTGCTTGAGATATAGCTCTTGAAATTCCCTCCACACGTCTGTATGTGCACATGAGCACTGAGTATTATATGTGTATTGATGGCTTGTGATTCCCCGATCAAGGGGCGAGATGTAATCTCCATGAGTTTGATGTTGGGCCAGTCTGGAGGACTTGAGGCCGGATCTTGCCTATGGCTTGAGCACTGAGGTGCTGATCGTGTGAGCAAGTATTTTGAACTTATATGTTTAGTATTGTCCTTATTGGCCGGAATGGCGGTTGGATATCCATATGATGAGTATGTTAGTGCTGCGAGGTATATTTATATGACTTGGTAGTGACGAAGAACTCTGTTGGATAATCGATAAACTGGTAAGTGATTCGTTTCCTATTGTGTAGCCCCGAGTTATGGGCGCGTGAAGAATATTTTCGTGTCTTCTAGTTGGAAAGTAAAGTGTAATATGTGTGGCGGTATGAGTTCAGACTCAGGAAGACTAAATGGACTGTGTAACGTATATGACCGTGGAAGTTATGCTGAAGTACTAAATTGAGGCAAAGCAGGTGGGTTATCTCCTACGGAGTGTTCTTAAGTGGTATGATCCTTATGTGTATATTAGAAGATCTCATGTGTAATTGAAGGGTACGTGTTGAAATTTGAAAATTCGGGTCGCTCAAGAGGGTGGACTCAACTGATGTGGGGTTAAATACGGGATTTGTAGAGGATTACAGTACCAGATGATCTGTGTATTCACAAACTTGTAGATGAATTGTGTTTAATCTCATTATCGCATTGTGGTATAATTAGAGTAAAAGTGTTATGAGTTGTTGAGTGTGTCCTGATATATGGCTTCGAGCCAAGTTGGGGAGGTTGCTGTTGATTAGCTGATTTCACGATCATGTGCTATGTTGGTTCCATTTCGAGATATACTGGCGGATCAGTTCTGGTTGCAGAAATTGAGCCGAGGGTGGCACGAGTGAAGCAAAATTTTTGACAAAGGTTATATGGTACTTCGTAGATGCGTGGAAATAATAGGATGTCTTGAGCTGTTGTTGATAAAGAATGCTTAGTGGAAAGAGAAGGAAGTTGTTTGGTTGTATCGGAATGAGATCATGTCCTGCGGTTTCAGAGTGCTAATGAGGCACGGGTGGTTATGTCCGTTTGATCAGGTAAATTGCAGTTCGAATATGAAGTAATGACTCTCGAGAATGGTTTTATTGTGTTCAAGATCCTACATGTAACAATCAGGTGTCTCAAGGTTGTGTATGTGGTCAGAGACCGTGTTTTCATCGAAAAATGTCGAGGCTTGTGGTATTTTTATGTCGATTATGGGATCCTATGTATCGGTATCTAGAAGGTAATGGTAACGAATTTAGATTCTCAGGAAGTTCTTCAAGTAAAGTATTCGGGAGTGTGGTATTTCTGAGAACGGCTGAGAGAGTATTCGGTGGCCTATGGGTCTTAGACATTATGGTCTTATGTCTGAATCTCGTGTGGTAAACCTGGGTTGAGGCATTGTGGTGCTACAACAAGAGGGAATATCAAGTTGATCATGAATCAGAAGGAAAATTAAATAGATGAATAGCTTGATAGTAGACTGAGTCGGTATGGTAAGGGTATGGTTAATTCTTCGTATGTGTTCGAGGTAATGAGCCTTACAGGCATTTCGCAGCAATGCTCTTGAGTTTTGGCAGATTGCTTAGCTTGGTTTGGGTAGAAGGATTCAGTCCTGGCAGTTTAGCCTGTGCAAATGGAACTGGGAGAGAGCTCTTGTTGAGCTTTACCGTGGTTTGGAGATGAATACATTTTCTATGGGTGTGCGAAGCATGGAGTGTGTAATGATTCTTCTTCTAGATGGGATTGACGGAAGGTCTTGGCTAGATGAGTTACAGTTCAGTTCTGAAAAGAAGTTCATAAAATTCTTAGGCAACGGGTAGCCTCAGGTAATCAAGGAAACGGTACTGCTGAATGGGAGTGATTGACGAGAGTATATGTCTCGGAAGAAGGGTAATGTGATTAGACTGATAATACTACGATAGTGTTGCGGTGCTTTCTGGCTAGATCGACTGCTGATATTTGAGTGTGTTTGATAGCACACGGGAGTTTTAGAATATCTTTCGTGGAATGACTGGGTACTTGAGGTGTAATATGTATTCATACTGTGGAATTTGGGGATTAGGTACAGTGATTCGTGTGCTATATGGAGTTGGAGACTGGGAGTTTTCATGTATAGACTATGTAGTGGTTGTGGATCGTGTGTGTTGGTACCGTTAGCGGCTATTGGGATTTGGAGGCCCGAGTGGATCTTTCTTTGCTCGTTATATTAGATTTTGGATATGATATTGGGGTGTAGACTGGTTGTCTCAGTGTTGAGTTATTCTAGACTATTGTGCTATGGGCTATGTCAGAAAATACCACAGGTTGCGTAGCGAGGTGCATCGGATTATGTTCTAGCAGAGTGGTTTGTATTCCAAAGACCAGCGAACAGTTGGGGAGGATTGCTTTTCTTAATTGGGCCTTCGTGATGGATGTCAGTGCAGAGGTTTCTACCATTAATTCAGTTCCGGTGTTGAGGGACTTTTTCGGATGCGTTCTTGTGGCCGGGCATGTCGCCGGGCGAGGTTGTGGATTTCGGTATTTATTTAGTATCGGATACCGTATCGTACGGCTCTGGCCGGAGTTATAGTAGTGGAAGGAGTAGCTTCAGGCTTCTTGATATTGAGTTCGTTGGCAGGCCGATGTGGCTACGTATTTAGCTTGAGCTAGCTTGGTTGGCCCCGAGTTGTATTGTTAAGGGATAGGTTGATTCGATCATTATTGAACTTGTTGGTGATTTGGGGAGGATCTATAAGTTGCTTTCTGTGCTGTGAGACGTTATGATTTGTTGGATATGGACGCATGTGGTGTCGTTCTATTGAGGATTTATAGAGAAAGTCAAGCGGGAAGAGTAATTGAGTATTGTTCGGTAAATGGAGTATTGGTTATGACCCATCGGGTTGCGTGTCGTATGTCATCTGTTTCACCGTGGGTGTAATGAATTGCTTTGGTTTCAGACATCAAATTATACGTGGCTGTCGATTTTGAACATGGCGACTTGAGGTATTTCATGTGTAACAGTGTTTGGGTAGGATCGCACATTGTGGCGAGGCCACGCGGGGGTATGACCCTTCCGGGTAGATTCAGGTATTCTATTTCCATGATGTGAGACGGGGTCTCAGCCTTGTGTTGTAATGGTACTGATGAGCTTGAGGTACAGCTCTTTCGTTTGAGTCATTTGTCATGATTTGAGTATGTTCACTGAAGCTATGTCCTTTAACCTTAACTTTCTGATCTACCTGTGCAATATAGCTACTGGCTCCTCAACATAAGATAGATCCTTGTCCAACTGGACTGAACTGAAATCCAACACATGCAATGGGTCACCGTGATACCTCCGGAGCATCGAAACATGAAATACTGAATGAACTCGGGCCAAACTGGGAGGTAAGGCAAGCTCATAGGCAACCTCCCCAACTCGCCCCAAGATCTTAAAAGGGCCAATAAACCTCGGACTCAACTTTCCTTTCTTCCCAAACCTCATGATGTCTTTCATAGGCAAAATTACCAATCATATATGAATCATCACGAACCTTCCTGTCCGCATAACTCTTCTGCCTGGACTGGGCTGTACGGAGTCTATCCTGAATCATCTTAACCTTTTCCAATGCATCCTGAACCAACTCTGTGCCCAATAGCCTGGCCTCACCCCGCTCAAACCAGCCTACCGGAGATCTGCACCTCCGACCATATAAAGCCTCATACGGCGCCATCTGAATGCTGGACTGATAACTGTTGTTGTAAGCAAACTCCGCCAATGGCAAGAAATGATCCCGAGATCCTCCAAACTCAATCACACACGCACGGAGCATATCCTCAAGAATCTGAATAGTGTGCTCGGACTATCCTTCCATCTGGGGGTGAAATGTTGTGCTCAACTCCACCCGAGTGCCTAACTCCTGCTGCACGGCTCTCCAGAACCGCGATGAAAATTGGGTACCTCTGTCTGAAATAATAGAAATCGGAATACCATGCAGACGGACGATCTCCCAGATATAAATCTCCATCAACCGCTCCGATGAATATGTGGTACACACAAGAATGAAATGAGCAGACTTGGTCAGTCGATCCACAATGACCCAAATGGCATCAAACTTCTTCAAGGTCCGCGGGAGCCCCGATACAAAGTCCATGGTGATTCACTTCCATTTCTACTTCGGGATCTCTATCTGCTGAAGCAACCCACCCGGGCGCTAGTGATCATACTTCACCTGCTAGCAGTTGAGGCATCTAGACACATAACCAACTATATCTTTCTTCATCTGCCTCCACCAATAGTGCTGTAGCAAGTCCTGATACATCTTTGCGGCACCCGGATGGATGGAATACCGCAAACTATGGGCCTCTGCTAGAATCAACTCTCGAAAACCGTCAACATTGGGCACACAAATTTGGCCCTACATCCTCAATACCCTATCATCTCTAATGGTCACATCTCTGGCATCTCCACGCTGAACCTTGTCCTGAAGGACAAGCAAATGAGGGTCATCACATTGTCGCTCCCCAATACAATCAAATAGGGAAGACCGGGAAACCACATAGGCTAGAACCCGATTAGGCTCCGAAAGATCCAATCTCACAAACTGGCTGGCTAACGCCTGAACATCCATCGCCATAGGCCTCTCTGAAGCTGGTAAATATGCCAAACTACCCAAACTCTCCGCTCGGGGACTCAAGGCATCTGCCACCACATTGGCCTTGCCAGTGTGATACAGAATAGTAATGTCATAATCCTTCAACAACTCTAACCACCTCCTCTGACGCATATTTAGATCCTTTTACTTGAGTAAGTGCTGCAAGCTGTGGTGGTCAGCATAGATCTCACAAGGCACGTTGTACAAATAATGACGCCAGATCTTCAAGGCATGAACAATGGCAGCTAACTCAAGGTCGTGGACAGGGTAATTCTTTTCATGTATCTTCAACTGTCTGGATGCGTAGGCAATCACCCTACCGTCCTGCATCAACATCGCTCCAAGGCCAACTCTCGAGGCGTCACAATAGACAGTATAAGACCCCGAACCGGTAGGCAGCATCAAAATTGGGGCTGTAGTCAAAGCCGTCTTGAGCTTCTGAAAGCTCACCTCACAATCCTCTGTCCACTAAAATGGGGCACCCTTCTGGGTCAATCTAGTCATAGGGGCAGCAATCGATGAAAATCCCTCCATGAAACGATGGTAGTAGCCCGCTAAACTAAGAAAACTACAAATCTCTGTAGCTGAGGATGGCTTGGGCCAACTCTGTACAGCCTCTACCTTCCTCGGATCCACCCGAATACCCTCACTCAAAATCACGTGGCCTAAGAATGCCACAGAACTCAGCCAAAACTCACATTTTGAGAACTTTGCATATAACTTCTTCTCCCTTAAGGTCTGAAGCACGGTCCTCAAGTATTGCTCATGATCTTCCCGACTCCGGGAATACACCAGAATATCATCAATAAAAATAATAACGAATGAGTCAAGATATGGCCTGAATACACTGTGCATCAAATGCATAAAAGTTGATGGGGCATTGGTCAGCCCCAAATGACATAACAAGGAACTCGTAATGACCATACCGAGTCCTGAAGGTAGTCTTTGGGATATCTGGCTCCCGAATCTTCAACTGATGTTAACCTGAGCGCAAGTCAATCTTAGAAAACACCTGTGCGCCCTGAAGCTGGTCAAACAGATCATCAATACGAGGCAAAGGATAATGATTCTTCACTGTAACTTTGTTCAACTGGCGATAATCAATACACATATGCATAGAACCATCCTTCTTCACAAACAAGACAGGAGCACCCTAAGGTGAAACATCGGGTCGAATAAAACCCTTACCAAGCAATTCCTGCAACTGATCCTTCAACTCCTTCAACTCAGGAGGAGCCATGCGATACGGAGGAATGGAAATGGGCTGAGTGCCCGGCAATAGATCAATGCCAAAATCAATGTCTCTATTGGGCGGCATGCCCAGAAGATCAGCTGGAAACACATCGAGATAATCCCGTACCACTGGAAATGAATCAACAGAAGGGGTATCAACACTGACATCTCTCACATAAGCTAAATACGTGGCACACCCCTTCTCAACAATACACTGAGCTTTAAGAAAAGAGATAACCCTACTGGAAGTGTGATCTAGAGTACTACTCCACTCAATACACGGAATACCTGGCATAGCCAGCGTCACGGTCTTGGCGTGACAATCAAGAATAGTAAAATGGGCGACAACCAGTCCATGCCTAAAATAATGTCAAAATCCACCATACCGAATAACAATAAATTCGCTCTGCTCTCAAAACCACGAATAGTATCCAAACATGACTGATAAATGTGGTCCACAATAAGAGAATCTCTCACAGGAGTAGAAACATAAATGGGGAACTCAAAGAATCCCGAGGCACACCCAAATATGGAGCAAAGTAAGAAGACACATAAGAATAAGTAGAGCCTGGATCAAATAGAACCGATGCCTCTCTGTGACAAACTAGTATAATACTTGTAATGACGGAGTCGGAGGCAACAACCTCAATGCGAGCAGGAATAGCATAAAATCTGGCCCGGCCCCTCTTTCGAGGGCGACCTCTATCTCCCTGAACTCCGCCCCTAGCCGACTGGGAAGGTGGGGTAGCAACTGGAGCTGTGATCATGGCCTGAGAACTCTGAGGAGCCCGTTGTGGCTGAGCAATCTGTGAAGATGCTCCCCTACCAAGTCTGGGGTAGTCCCTAACTATGTGGCGTGTATCACCACACTCAAATCAAGCTCTGGGAGGACGCGGTGGCTGTGAGTGACTAGGTCCAGGTCTGCTGGACTGACCCCTGGAAGTACCCCACGCAGGAGGCGCACTAGAAACTGGAGGTGCATAGTAAGGCTCCTGAGGTATAGGCGGAGCTGGAGCACTGCTGGCTGTTGAAAGAGTTGAATGGACAGGGCGACCCGCATAACCTATACCATAACGACCTGCTGATGGGGTACGGGCACCATAGTAGTGATCGACTTTCGAGACCTCTTGGCCTCCCTCTCCCCATCACTCCCTGGCGAGCATATCCTCAATCCTCCTAGAAATGATCACTACCTGCTGATAAGGAATGTCCATCTCCAACTCTCGAGCCATGCTAGATCTGATGGGTGGGATAAGACCCTCAATGAACCTGTGAACTCTCTCCCAAACTGTAGCAACCAAAGCCGGTGCATGCCTGGCCAACCCGGCATAACGAATAATATACTCCGAAACGGTCATAGCACCCTGGCGCAAATGCTCAAACTCTGCGTGCCATGCATCCCTAAGACTCTGGGGAACAAACTCTCTCATAAACATATTCGAGAACTAGGTCCAAGTCAGTGAAGCAGCCTCGACTGGACTGTCTATCTCATAAGTGCGCCACCAATCATAGGCGGCTCCCCAAAGCTGAAAAGCAGTGAAAGAAACCTCCCTAGACTCCACTATACCCACAGTGCGAAGAATAGGGTGACACTCCTCTAGAAATCCTAAGGCATCGTCTGATGCTAACCAACTGAAAACTGGGGGATCATACTTCTTGAACCTCTCAAGTCTCTGTTGCTCGTCCTCTGAAGCAGTTGACCCATCCTCGGGCTGGACTGGCACTGCAGGCGGTGCGGGAATAATCTTGGGAGCCTGCTCAACCTGCACTCGCTTCTTAGGAATACGGACGGCGGGAGTCTGGGCTCCTCCCCCAGCCTAGGATGTGAATGCAGCAAGGGGAAGCAACCCTGCCTGAGCTAAGGTGGTGTACATGCTCATGAACTGAGCCAAAGTCTCCTGGAGCGCTGGAGTAGTAGTGGTAGTAGTAGGTGTGCTAGGTGCCTGGGCTCCGGCTGGATCTACTGGTGGTACCTCGGTGGCAGCTCGCGCAGGTGCTCTGGCTGTACCACGTGCGCGTCCTCGACCTCTAACGGCTGCAGTAGGGGGCGCGAGTGCCTGATCATCTCGAGTAGCATGTGTCCTCGCCATCTGTGAGAGAATAGAAGACAAAAGTTTAGAACTGATGTCAAAAATATCGCACGACAAGGAATTCAAATGAAATGAAGATTTTCCTAAACAGTTACATAGCCTCTCGTAGATAAGTACAGACGTCTCCGTACCGATCAGCGAGACTCTAATAAACTGGCCTGTGTTCCGTGACTCCTATTAACCTAGAGCTCTGATACCAACTTGTCACGACCCCAGTTCACCCTCCATGAACATGTCGTGATGGCACCTAGTTCCTAAAACTAGGTAAGCCTAACAATGCGGAAAATTAATATAACTTACAGAAACATTTAATTAAATTAAGCAAAACTAGAAGAAAACGATATATAAGTGCCACTTGGCATATATAACTCAAAAATAAAATGCAGAAGTCTACAATCTCATTCCAAAACCCGGAAACTCACGAGAACCACAGGCTAATAGAAATGTAATATGCTGCTCTAACTCCAGAATGTCTAAACAACTGAAAGAAAGGATAGATTAACTACTAAATATGGAACAGAATAGAGACTCCTGGTCTGCGGATGTGGCAGATATACCTCGAAGTCTCCACTAGATCTCTCCACCTCGAGGATAGTACGCCTGAGTGGAGGTACATGGATAATCTGCACATGAAAAAAAAAACATGCGCAGGAAGGGCATGAGTACACCACAGTGGTATTCAGTAAGTGCCAAGTCTAACCTCGGTTGGGTAGTGACGAAGAAGTTTAGGGCCCTACTGAGATCAAACAACATAATATGAATTAATAATATAAAAAATGACAGTAATAATGAGTACAGCGGTGAGAATAGATAGGTTAAACAAGGCAATAACAACTACACAAAGAATAGAATAAACACAGAATATGTACAACTCAATACCAATGATAACAATGAGGATCTCCCAGGATACCGTCCTGTAGTCCTTTTCTCAACTGTCTAGTGGATCTCCCGGGATACCGTCCCGTAGTCCATCATATGTGTAAATCCGAAGGGTCTCCCGGGATACCGTCCCGTAGTCCAACTATGAATGTGCAGGGGGATCTATCAGGAATCTACCCACAGTCCCAAAGTAAATGTGCACGGGGATCTATCGGGAATCTAACCCGCAGTCCCAAAGTAAATGTGCAGGGGGATCTATCAGGAATCGAATCTGCAGTCCCAAAGTAAACAAATAAGGGGGAGCTACCGGAATTCCACATACGTAGTCCCAATGTAAATGCGCAACCACAACCAGAAGATATTCAGAAATGAAGTACAAAAGACAAGCATCGGATAGTACTAGCCTAGCATGCTTCACGTAGTACAGTTAAGGCAACTTAAACAATTAGGCAAGTTGAATCAACTAAATATGCTTTTCTAATCTAACACAGGTTATAATTGCAAGTAAAATAAGGCTAATATGAAGGAAAACTCAGTCTCAATATCTTAAGTGAAAATCGGATTTCAACAATTGGCTCAAGTACGCGCTCGTCACCTTGCGTACAAGGCACTCAAATACCAAATAACAAAATCCTAAGGGGAAGGTCCCCCACACAAGGTTAGACAAGCCACTTACCTCGAACCGGCTCCAAAATCAACTCGAAATCGCACTTTTGCCACGAATATCCGACTCCAAATGACCCAAATCTATTCAATTCAATTACATATCATAAATAACATCTCAAGCAACTGATTCTGCTATTAAATTCAAAGACAAGACATGAAATTAGGTAAAATGACCAAAATGCCCCTCAGGCCAACTTCTCGGAATCGGATAATTTTAACATTTTTAGAACCCTCGTACTCTCACGAGTCTAACCATATAAAAATTTCCCAAATCGCAAGTCACCCACTCAAAACTCAATAGTTTGGTCTATGAAGTTTTCCCTATCTTTCATTCAAAAATCCAAAATTAAGGAAGAATTCGTGATTAGATTAGTGGGTTTTAAGCATAAGAGGGTAGAGAATCGTTACCCGATCATTGCCCTCGAAAACCTCTCGAAATTGCTCCCAAATCCGAGCTCCCAAGCTTGTGTTTTGATAAAAATGGCTAACCCTTGTTGTTGGAATGTGAAATACTGCCCATACATTTAGCTCATCGCGAACGCGGAGGTGAGCTCTCGTTCGCGGAGAAGCAAAATAGAAAGTGCCAAAAATGCCCTTCGCTATCGCGAAGATAAGAGTGCGAACGCAAAGGCCTGGGTTCCTGAGTTACGCAAATGCGTCGAAGGGCACGCGAACGCATTGAAGAAAAATGGGCTCAGCCCTCAGAGCCCGGTTAAACTATGCGAACGCGATGGCGGAAAAATGCCAAGCATCCCGAACGCGATGCGTTGGTCGCGAATGCAAAGGGTTAACTAGTCCCCCCCCCCAGACTACAGTACGTGAACACGTAGGGGAGGACGCAAAAGCGTAGGGGAGGACGCGAACGCGAAGAGGAATAAGCTCAGGGCTACGCGAACGCGATTGAAGCGCCGCGAACGCGAAGAAAAAAGAGAGACCCGCAACTACTGAAGATTTTCTGCAATCTTTCAAACTCCAAAATGCTCTATTGAGCATATGAAACAAACCCGAGGCCCCCGAGACCTCAACCAAACCTATGGACATATCCTATAACATCATTCAAACTTGTACATCCTTAAACCACCTAAATCAATGCCGGAAACTCGAATTAAACAAGGATTTGAGCCTAAGAACTTCATTTTTCTTATCAAAACACGCTTTCGATCAAAAACCAAACCAAGACACGTCCGAATGATGTAAAATTTTGCACACACATCCCAAATGACATGACGGAGCTACTGCAACTTCCTAAATTCCAATCCGACCCTCGAATCAAAATCTCACTATCGGACCGGAAACTTCAAAAATTCAAACTTCGGCATTTCAAGCCTAAATGAGCTACGAACTTCCAAAATACATTCCAAACACGCTCCCAACCTCAAAATCACCTAACGGAGCTAACAGAACCATCAAATTTTCATTCTGAGGTCGTCTTCATACTGTTCCAACTACGAACCATTTTTTCAAAACTTAAGGTCTCATTCAGGGACTAAGTGTCCCAAAACTCTCCGAAACCCAACACCGAACGTCCAGACAAACCAAAATAGCAGAAATAAACTTAGGGGAAGCATTTAGTAGGGGATTGGGGCATTAATTCTTAAGACAACCAGCCGGGTCATCACAAAAGAAGAGTTAGAATCTGTGGCTAAAAACAAAGTCTGGGATCTCGTCGAATTACCAAAGGGATCATCTACCATAGGTTCCAAGTGGGTCTTTAAAACTAAAAGAGACTCATCGGGTAATGTCGAACGATATAAAGCCAAACTTGTAGCCAAGGGATTTACTCAAAGGGAAGGCATTGATTACCATGAAACCTTCTCTCCAGTATCAAAGAAGGATTCATTAAGAATAATCATGGCATTAGTAGCTCATTTTGATTTAGAGTTACATCAAATGGATATGAAAATTTTTTTCCTGAATGGAGATCTTGAAGAGGAGGTATACATGCGTCAGCCTGAAGGATTTTGTGATAAGGACAAAGTCATCTTGTTTGCAAGTTGAATAAATCCATTTATGGGCTAAAGCAGGATTTCCGCCAATGGTATATTAAATTTTATAATGTTGTTTCTTCATTTGGATTTATGGAGAACATTGTTGATCAATGTATATACCTTAAGATTAGTGGGAGCAAATATATTTTTCTAGTCCTATATGTGGATAATATTTTGCTTGCAAGTAGTGATTTGGGATTGTTGCACGATACTTAACAGTTCCTTATCCAGAATTTTGATATGAAGGATATGGGTGAAACCTCTTATGTCATTGGCATAGAGATTCACAGAGACAGATCCAAAAGATTACTTGGACTATCTTAAAAGGCCTACATTGAAAGAATTCTGGAAAGATTCGGGATGAAGAACTGTTCACCTATAGCAGTACTCATAATTAAAGGTGACAAATTCTCGTTGAATCAATGTCCACAAAATGCGTTGGAAAATAAGCAAATGAAAGACATTCCCTATGCTTTGCTTGTTGGGAGCCTTATGTATGCACAGGTTTGTACTAGACCTGATATTGCTTTTGCGGTAGGAATACTTGACAGATATCAAAGTAACCCTGGTCTTGACCATTGGAAAGCTGGTAAAAGGGTCTTGAGATATTTGCAAGGAACCAAGGATTTTAAGCTCACATACAAATATTCTGACTCATTGGAGGTGATTGGATATTCAAACTCTGATCTGGGTGGATGCAAAGACATTGGTAAATCTACTTCAGGATACATTATCCTTCTTGCGGAAGGTGTTGTATCTTGGAGAAGTGTCAAGCAGACCATTGTTGCAACATCCACAATGGAAGCTGAATTTATAGTATGCTATGAAGCTACATCACAGGCGTTATGGTTGAAAAACTTTATTTCCGGCCTTAGGATTGTCGATTCTATTTCAAGGCCATTGAGAATCTTTTGTGACAATTCAGCTGTAGTTTTCTTTTCTAAGAATAATAAAAGTGGCAGTCGAAGCAAGCACATCGACATAAAGTACTTAATGGTTAGAGACTATGTGAAGAAGCAAGAAGTGAGTTTTGAGCATATTAGTACTACTTTGATGATTGCTGATCCTATGACTAAAGGTCTGCTGGCTAATATTTTCAAGGATCATGTAACCCATATGGGGCTTAGTAGCTTAATTTAATCTTGCTTTGCTCTCTAACAGTTTGTCTAGACATTATGTTTATTTTGATATACATGACAGTGCACACATTTGGTTTTTCATGTATTATTTATGATCATTGGATCAATAAAGCTGGACTCTGAATGACTTATATGAAGTTCATTCAAAAAGTTGTTAGACACTTTATTAGAATATATTGTGCATTGTAATACATGGAAGAAAGTGATTATTTAAAAGCATGATCGCCATGATTCGTGCAATAATATTCTGGTTAAAGTGATTGTTGCATAACTTTTAGTTGAGTGATAAAATTTATAGCCATATTATATGTTTATCTCTCATAAAGAATTATCTAATTTTAATATGTGGGCCAAGTGAGAGAATGTTAGAGATTACCGTCTCTTCTACAGACTTCTAGTGTGGCCCACATATAAGGTAATATATTATTTACCTTATCTCCCAAAGGAAATAATATATCAGATAATATTCTGTAGTTATGTATATATGGTATTTCTTTGATGGAAAGAAATTACCATATATTAGGAGTCCCTAGGATAATTATAATTTATGGAGAAGTCCCTAGGGCTAAAGTATTTGCCTAAGAGTCCCTAGCCTACCTATAAATATGCATGTGACTCCATTAGTCTGGCATCCTACAATAGACACATGCTAGAAGGCTCTTAGATTTTTCTGTCAAAATTTTACAAGGCGATTCTCTACAACACTTGAACAACAATGGCTGAAGGTACGTTCCTATTAATATTCCGCTACATTGGCTCTGTGTATGTACTCGAATTTCAACACTTGGATCATGCCAAGCTGCACGTAGAGAAAAATATAACTAAAAGAAGGTTAATTGTTGCCAATAGAGTCAGAGAGCTCGAAAATCAGGTGAGAACCGGCACTGAAACGTGAAGAAAATTTAGTGAAGAAAACCTTGGCGATATCTCGGATTTTTCAAAAGCCATTTTGGTTTCCAAAAATTTCTGCTGCTCTTGGTATTTACTCTCTCTGCAAAAAACGATGGAAGATATACTGATAGCTAACCGTTTGTAGGGAATAAAAGGGCACGTGAGGAGGTTACTGTTAAAAAATGAACGGTGTTTAGGTTATGAGTAAAAGTGGACCATTTTGTTTTGAAGTAAATGGACTATTAATGTTCCATATGAAAGAATATACATGATTTTTGAGTCTAAAGCCAAAGATAATTAATGTATGATTTTGGGATTTATCTCAGAATTTGTAGATGAAATCTTACCCCACTTGGATGGATCACTCAATCAATCTGTCATAGTGGTTACTGAAGTCTTAAAATGTTTTTAATGTTTGGTCGTAAAAATGATATCAACACTAACATATTAAACTTTACGGTGTAGATCGTTCTTTTTAATTATCCGCGTATCGCGCGGGTACTAATATTAGTATAGAGGTAAAAAGTAAAAACTGATTGGTGATTATGGAAACCAGGGGTCATTCACGTGAAAAAATCTGTATTGAGACAGAAAGTAGAATCTAATCTTTCTTCAAACTCAGAGAGAAAGTGAGAGCAAACAAAGGAAGTAAAAATCAGATTAATTTACCCTAGTTACAGGCTGAAGCTAGCTAGCACTTTATGGATAGTAGAAAAGATAAGGGTAAAAAATAGGAAGGACACTGGGGCAGACTTCAATGAAGGAAGCCTAAGCTGGTAAAAGACAAAAGGGGAAGAAGAAAAGAAGAGAAGTCTCTGATCTTGTGTAAAGATACGGCAGTTTGGTCATGGGATAACGGTGATATATATATATATATATATATATAGATCTTCGTTTAGAAATTAAAATTAAATTTATCATATGTGTTTGGTTGTATAGATTAATTAAAATCAGAACGAGGTGTTCATGGTTCGATTTGGATTCATTTTTCTCCAAAACGAAACCAAATTAAGTAAGTCGGTTTTTCAAATATTAGAACCAAATCAAACCAATTAAGTCGATTTTTTCTCGATTCGGTTTATGTCGGGTTTTGTTGGTTTTGTTGGTTTTTCGGTTTTTCGGTTATTTGTCGATTTTTTCT
This sequence comes from Nicotiana glauca, assembly GCA_026770625.1. Classification (NCBI taxonomy): domain Eukaryota; kingdom Viridiplantae; phylum Streptophyta; class Magnoliopsida; order Solanales; family Solanaceae; genus Nicotiana; species Nicotiana glauca. The sequence goes on along the minus strand of MU696986.1, from coordinate 87,326 downwards.
TAAATATAAGACATATACTACCAAACACATATTCCGGCGACCATATTTTCAACGTAACACTATCAAATCAATTGCTCTTTGAGAAATTTATTATTTATCAAGATATATTGATGAAAATTGAATCAAATAGTAATGAATAATTTAAGAACTCAATTAAAAATATATTATTTTTAACACGAAATAGATTCTTACATTTAACAAAAGAAAACTATCAATCAAACTAGAATGTAAAGGTAAAGAATTACACTAAAAGTGCAAACTATTAACATTATTATTAAACTATTGAAACTTTGTATAAAAATATACATATATAGGTGTAACAATAAATTTGAAATAGCTACTCCTGTAGTCGGTTTGGTTCGGGTTTTTTTTTCCGATTTTTCTGATTAAAATCAAAATCAAACCAAATTGATCGGTTTTTAAAATTTAAAACCAAAACCAAACCAAACCAAAAGGTATCGAATTTTTTGATCGGTTTGATTTGATTTTTAGTGTTTTTATGAATCGCCCTTAAGTATGAGGTCTCACACTCTACTTTTGAGATTAATAATCCCATCTAAGAGGAGGGATAAAATTATCCTAGAATAAAGTTAAGAAATGACCAGATTATCCGTCTGCCTTTTTCACTACCATATACATAGGTGATAGGCCTATTTATACTCTCTTTTGCTCAGTTTTAGTGTCATATTATAGACAAGTATGCAGCCCTTTAAGCTATAAGCTACAATAAAGTTAATCTCTGTATAACATTCCACGTTTTAAAATTGGGGTGGGGCGAGCAAGGATTTTGTACTATGAGGAAGGAAAAGGGGGTAGCGTTATGCTTCCCCGATTTATTTAATTCAAATATAATGTTTTTTAAAAGAACGCTATACTTAACTGGGCAAACGGTCGTTAACGTATAACGTCTTTTTAAAAGACGTTATACATAAATAGGTCACCATATTTTTTTCTACACATTTTAGTTCTTTGAGTCCAAAAGAACCATATTTTGGTTCCGGACTCCATTCATTATATATGTATATTGCATTTTAGTATCAAAGGAACCTATGTAAAATAGGCAAGCAGAACGTGAGTACGCCTAATATTGGTGTTTATCATGTGGCCAGCTTAAACCAAGATCTTTAAGAAAAAGAAACGCTAATTTGATCATATTCTAGTTTAAAAACTTGTTTTACAAGACTTCTGATTAATATATAATGTCCTGGAATGATCATGAAAGTATGTACTTTTGCATCTTTATCCTAATGAATTAACGTCAAAACTCAGACAGTGATGAATATTTTAACTACGCTGGTTATGTGAAAGTTGGGTATTTAGGTTTATTATAATAATAAAATATTGTTGGCTAGAGCTTTCTGTTATTAAAATATTTTTTTCTTTAAGTCATGAAATATCAAAGGTTAAAATAGAAAATAACACTTTATTCAAGTTTATCTACCTTTAAGTCGGACACACATATTTGGATTATATACACAGTATATTCCGCTTTAAATCCAATGAACTAAACAGTAAGCAAAGCAATAGCACTAAATAATCCAATTAATCCCAAGTTAAACTCAGGATAACATTGTCCCCGTCAAATTACAAAGACCCATTGTAGGCCTAATGTTTTTTCAAAGCGAAAAAAAAGGAATATATGTACTTAATTAATAATTACTACTGTTCTATAAACTACATTAGCTAGGGGTCTTAATTAGACAAGCATATATGATGGCTATATGCTAAGGCAGATTGACGTTCGACATTGGTGCAACTGAATAACACAGAGCTAGGGATTTGAATACAGGACGTACGTATAATAAAGTGGGGGGAGCAGGATTTTCATCAAGGGATGTTCAATATCTATTATATCTACATAAAAAAGATTTAACTGTGATTTTTCAGCGAAGAAAGTAATTAACCCTTCTGCCTCTCTAGCTCCGGCGCGGCCCCGACCCTGGCTGTAGGAAGTCAAAGACAAACTCAACTCTTTCACTAATCCAAATTCAAAGTAATTCAAATTTTTTGTTAAGAAAGGTTCATATTCTGGTGCTTTGTTGATGCAAGGAGTACATAACTATGATACTATAAAAGAAGTGAATGAACAGAAAATAAGATGATGTATCAGTGTTGTACTGGAGTTAAAAAAATTGAAAGGACAAAGTTATAACTTATAGTATAGTACATTAAAGACACATTTATAAGCTAGCTTTCATGTCCCTCTATGCCTCTTTCTATTGTTACTTGCTTCAAATCTCAACTAATGTGACTGTCTGGTCTGCTGATTGGAGTTGTCAATGTTCTCACGGTATATAAAAAGAGGGGAGATCGTGTATAGAGAAGTAAATATTAGAGTCGGAAACTTAAACGATGCTTTTTTGGACAAAAAGCATATTTTTAATGTTAAAAAAAAAAAAAAAATTACACAAATAGGTAATTCGCAGTATTATACTGCGAATTACTTTAACGGAAATTTAGCAGTTAAAGTAATTCGTAGTATAATACTGTGAATTACTTAAAAATAATTTTTTTTTATGCAATTCGCAGTATTATACTGCGAATTGCTTAAAATGGGCCCAGCTCTTTTTTCAAAAAGCATTTCACAGTATTATACTGCGAATTAGGGTAATTCTCAGTATAATACTACGAATTAGGCTGATTTTACTGATTTTTGGCCCCACCAATAATAATTAACTGAAATAATAATAATTTAAATACATAAAACGAAGTATAATACTGCAAATTTCTTTAAAAAATTCTACACCCCAAACTCGGACTTGCCTTATTTATAGGCGTTTCAATTTTATGAAAATCCATTCAATACTTAACTTCAAACATACGTTAGTTATTCTCTCTTCTCCTTATCAATCATTTTTTTACAATGTTTGAAGTGCCAAAAATAAGGGTTTCACTGTATTGGGGG
>MU696986.1:54755-84135 GCA_026770625.1 Nicotiana glauca | reverse complement strand
GGAGAGGGGAGGGTGAGGTTATGGTGGAGAATAACTCTGTGAGTTATAGCTCACCTCCACAGTGTCATGTTAAACTGCCGCTTACTATGGAGTACGATACATTAGCATCGTTGTTACGTAAAAAAATGAGTGAGTGGAGGCGTTCGGTTAACCTTAAAGTAACCGATAGATTTCCGTATTCAGTGACTCCGCAGGAGTTTGCTTATTATTCTAAGTTTAACATCGAGGATGATGAAACTTTTAGAGATTTTTTGCGGATTCCGGATGAATATAGGGAATTTATTGTAATAAAATTATTGAAAATGTACGTCAAGGTAGAAGACTTTCCCAGTAATGAGGGCGTGCATAGCAGAGATAACCCCCAGTCATCGGATGGTTATTCTGGAGCAGTTTTTGCCGGACAGATTGCTGATGAAAGAGCTTGCCTTGATTTAAACTTGTCACCACCGGCGAATGAGCAGCCACAAAATAATTTTTTCACTTTATATAATCAACAAGACGACTGATAAACTACAATTTTACTACGCTTTAGCGATGGTTTTTTTATGTTTTAATTGGATTTGTATTAACACTCATATTTTTTATAGGGGGCATCGTTCGGATATAAATTTTACAAGTTATGACCCCGCCCCTAGTTGGAATATGCGTAGGTCTAGAGTATTGGACTACGGTGGTCAATCCGGGAGTCATCACCAACATGAAAATATCCATCATGAAACGTCAAGATAATACGATTTATAAGTAAAGTAATATAGCTATATCTAAAGTATTTTTCCTGAGTTTTGGATAACTTATCTTTTTGTTCTTTTTGTGCAGTGAAAACGAGCTTCTTGAAGCTCCTGACCTCACACAGTTGCCCATAGATGACGTATTTACTCGTGATTTGGCAGATGTACAGAGTAGGAGGATGATAGTGATTATGATAACAATGCGGATGAGTCTGGGGATGACACACCCTTCCATGATGAGGGTGATGATGATGAGGAGAAAGTGAATGTTGAATCAGGATTAATTATTATACGAGTCAATTTCAACATTTTTAGAATTTTATTAGATTAATAAATTAAATACTTAATTATGTTTAATATTGGACTGAATAATTAAGTATGTGTTTCAGGCTTGATTTTTGAGGCTCGGTAGCACCGACTTATCCTTAATTATTATGCATGTCAATTTTAATATTTTTAGAATTTTATTAGATTAATAATTAAATACTTAATTATGTTTAATATTGGACTGAATAATTAAGTATGGGTTCCAGGCTTATTTTTGAGGCTCGGTAGCACCGACTTATCCTTAATTATTATACGTGTCAATTTTAACATTTTTAGAATTTTATTAGATTAATAAAGTAAATACTTAATTATGTTTAATATTGGACTGAATAATTAAGTATGGGTTCCAGGCTTGATTTTTTAGGCCCGGTAGCACCCGACTTATCCTTAATTATTATGCGTGTCAATTTTAACATTTTTAAAATTTTATTAGATTAATAAATTAAATAATTAATTATGTTTAATATTGGACTGAATAATTTAGTATTGGTTCTAGGCTTAATTTTTGAGGCCCGGTAGCGCCGACTTATCCTTAATTATTATGCGTGTCAATTTTAATATTTTTAGAATTTTATTAGATTAAATAATTAAATAATTAATTATGTTTAAAATTTGACTGAATAATTATGTATGGGTTTCAGGCTCGAATTTTCAGGCCCGGTAGCACCGAGTTATCCTTAATTATTATGTGTGTCAATTTCAATATTTTAAGAATTTTATTAGCTTAAGGAATTAAATTAAATAATATTGAATTGGACTGAATAAATATGTATGAGTTCCAGGCTCGATATTGGAGTTAAATTTACAACATATATTAATTTGTTACTTTTGTAAGTTTATTGTTATAAATTAAATAAGTAATTTTGTAAAGTATAATCTAAAAGGCTCTACTACGCTAAAAGGCTCTATATTTTACTACACTAAAATATTCTATATTTTACTACACTAAAAGGCTATTTATTTTACAACGCTTTTTATCTATTACATATAAAAATAACTAACATAAAATACAAATATGAACAACAAACAAAAAAATAATATTAATTTTTTATTTAACCAAATCAAAACATAACATTTAAAATACAAATAATTTATCAACTTTTAATATTTTTTTTACCAAAACTAATAAATCAAATCGAGTATAAATAATATACAAATTAAACACAAACATAACACAAATTAACATGGAAACACATTAAACAATATAAATATGCATGTACTATATGAGTTTCTACATAAATAAAATCGAAATACCTCGATTGAAGTTTTTTGAATTTGATTGAAATGGAATTTTACACTCGAAAGAAGGAATCTACAGCTTGTCTTGTGCCTGTGACCTACACTGCTTGCTCCTAAGGTGACGGGTGGGGCCGAAATTTTTTTTTAAAAAAAAAGTTGCGGGGGGTGGGGGACCAGAATCGCACAGATGAGTTTTTTAACGGGGGATGGGGAAAGCTCTGTCGGTCAAAGGAATAAGAAGAGGTATAAAATCAAAAGGCAATTCGCAGTATTATACTGCGAATTAGCCTAATTCGCAGTATAATACTGCAAATTGCCTTTTGAAAAAGAGTTGGGCCCATTTTAAGGAATTTGCAATGTAATACTGCGAATTGCATAAAAAAATATTTTTTTAATAATTCGCAGTATTATACTGCGAATTACTTTAACGGCTAAATTTCCGTTAATGTAATTCGCAGTATTATACTGCGAATTACCTATTTGTGTAACTTTTTTTTTTAACATTAAAAATGTACCTTTTGTCCAAAAAAGCATCAAAAAAGTTTCAGACTCGTAAATATTATATATGACCTGTTGGTAGTTTGTCAACATTTTTACTAACTTGACGTTTTCCTGGACCATAGAGGGTTATCTATAAGGTTTTGCCATGAATCGTTATTTTTTTTTTTTAACATTAAAAATGTACCTTTTGTCCAAAAAAGCATCAAAAAAGTTTCAGACTCGTAAATATTATATATGACCTGTTGGTAGTTTGTCAACATTTTTACTAACTTGACGTTTTCCTGGACCATAGAGGGTTATCTCTAAGGTTTTGCCATGAATCGTTATTTTTTTTTTTAACATTAAAAATGTACCTTTTGTCCAAAAAAGGATCAAAAAAGTTTCAGACTCGTAAATATTATATATGACCTGTTGGTAGTTTGTCAACATTTTTACTAACTTGACGTTTTCCTGGACCACAGAGGGTTATCTATAAGGTTTTGCCATGAATCGTTATTTTTTTTCTTTGAATTTCAACTGAAATATTGATTTAGATGAAACAGATTTTTCACTCCCAAAGTTTTAATTTTGCCAACTTTTGTTTTTTTCGAGTGAAGTTCGTATCTAAACGAAAATGATTTCCACAAAACTTTTGAGCTTCAAGTAATATTTTTTGCCCAGCTTCGATTAAAATATTGTCCAAATGCCTAGCTAGTTAAAAACTTTGGGCTGCTTTGTTAAGATGAAGAAGAATCAGAAATTAAGGAGCAAAATACAGGGAAAACCCTATCCGCCATGAGAGAAGATAGACGAAGAGAGAGAAAATTTAATTTCACTGAAAATGTGTTCAATTATTTTAACCGACTAAAAATCTATCTCACTCAGCTATATAAAATATTTGGGCCGGGTCTTTATAAAAAATAACAAGACAAAATGGGCCAACTACAATACGGGCCTAAGATAAAAAGAAAATGGCCCAATCTATGATATCCAACACCCACCTCAAGCTGGAGGAGGAAGCACTCCAAGCTTGCACAACAGATTGTGAAGAGCTTGACCTGGAAGGGGCTTTGTCAAAATATCAGCAAGATTAGTAGAAGAGGAAACATGATGTAAAGAGATTAACCCAGATGCTAAGCAGTCACGAACAAAATGACAATCAACCTCAATATGTTTGTTGCGCTCATGGAACACATGATTCTTGGCAATATGGAGCGCAGCCTGACTATCACAAAAATAGGAACAGGAGCAGACAATGTCAGGCCCAAATCAGCCAACATTCTGATCAACCAAGAAACTTCAGCAACTACCTTCCTAAGAGCCCTATATTCTGCCTCAGCAGAAGAAAGTGAAATAGTTTGTTGCTTTTTGCTTTTCCAAGAAATATGGGATCCTCCAAGAGTAATGAAATACCCAGTTACAGACCTTCTTGATTGAGCACAAGAAGCCCAATCGGAATTAGAAAAATCCACTAGAGATATATCAGCATATTTAGATAAGAGAATGCCTTGACCAGGTGCATTCATAAGGTACCTTAGCACCCGAATACTAGCTAGCATATAGGGAACCTGGGGAGACTGTAGGACTGACTTAGATGTTGGACAACAAAGGCAATGTCAGGCTTTGTATGCTGAAGAAAGTTTAGTTTCCCTACAAGCCTTCTGAAAGTGCTTGGATCAGACATAGAGACACTATATCAGTGGTTAGTTTTATGGAAGGATCCAACGAGGTAACTACAGGGGTGAAATGAGTGCAATTAAATTCAGCTAGCAACTCAGAAGTGAATTTACGTTGACACATCAGAAAACCCTCAAGAAGAGAAGACACTTCCAGACCTAGAATATAGTGAACCTCACCCCAAATCTTTAATCTTAAACTGAGCATCCAAAAATATCTTCAAACTACCCAATTCTGAAATATCATCACCAGCCAAAAAAAATCATCAACATAAACTGCTAATACAGTGAGGGAAGTTCCAACAGACTTTTTAAAAAGAGAATAATCATTCTTGCTTGAAATGTAGCCTCTAGAGGACAATGCTTCAGACAATTTAGAAAACCATTGTCTAGAAGCTTGTTTGAGGCCATAGAGTGAGTTCTTGAGTTTGCAAACCAAATTAGAAGAAGAACCAGAAGATGAGAGGCCTGAAATAGACAATCCTAGAGGAATTTTCATGTAAACTTCCTCATGGAGATTACCATGGAGGAAAGCATTGTTAACATCAAGTTGATGCATATTCCATCCCCTTTTTGCAGCAAGAGAAAGAAGACACTTGATAGTGCTAAATTTGACCACAGGGGAGAAATTTTCAAAATAATCAATTCCTTCCTTTTGAGTGTCTCCTTTTATTACAAGCCTAACTTTATATCTCTCCATAATCCCATTAGATTTTTATTTGATCTTATAAATCCACTTGCATGGGATAGACTTCTTGTTAAGAGGAATATGAACTATATCTCATAGTTTATTTTCCTTAAGATCTTTGAATTCCTATAGCATGGCCTGCTGGCAAACAAGGTGAGAAACAACCTGCTGGTAGAACTAAGGTTCATGCATTGGTATAGCAGTAGAGGGAACCGTGGGCTGGATAGAGATAGAAGCTTAAGGAAGTACAGAATTGCATACATAATTTGCCAAATGAGCAGGAGGTTGATGAGATCCTAAGAGGTGGAATAGAAGGGACTGGTGAAGGAGAAGAAGAAGAAGGAAAAGAAGAAAATGGATAAATAGAAGGAGAGATAGTTAGAGGAGTGGAAGAAGGAGTGGGTTCAGATATGAAACCTGGTGTGGTAGAAGGAGAATTTATAGGAGAGGATGGGGTAGGAAAAGATACAGGAAAAATAGAGGAAGGAAGAGAGGAAGAATTGGGAAAATAGACTCATGAAATTGTGCAAAAAGGAGGTTGAATTGAAATGAGTGGACTAAAAGGACATTATGCAGAATTATATCATGCCTAAGGTACATAGAACCAGTAAAAAATACATTTACTTTTTATCCATTTGGTAGGGTTTAAAAAAGGAGAAGTTAATGGTTGAATATTGTGAAGAAATTATTTGTATGGAGTCATGTGGTTTGTTGCACCAGAATCTAGAATCCTTGGTTTTGTAATTGAACTAAAAGATGCAGACAAAGAATGAGCTAAAGAGTGCATTTTCTCTACTGGAAGATATGATACACCTGCAAAGTGAGCATATCCATCACTGTCTGTAGCAGCACTAGCAGGAGTATGGTTGGGAGAAATATTTGTCTGTTGGAGTAAGGTCATGAGATGGTTGTATTGTTCTTTGCCGAAACAATGAACTGGAGCCTCAGATGTTTTGAGAACAACAGGGGAGTAAGAGGATTCCTCCATATGGACACGTGAAGCAGATTTTTTGTTCTTTATGAACTTGAAATCAGGAGGAAATCCATGAAGTCTTTAACATTTCTCTATGATGTGACCAATTTTCTTACAATACTTGCAAGATACATTAGTGGATTATAAAGGCTTCTTGGATTCAAAAGTGACTCTCTAAGTGTATTGTTTATTAGGATGAAACTGAATTGATGTAGCAGAGAAAAATGCTGAATCAGTTAAAAACCCAATAGAGACATGATGAGTCTTTTTCTAACTTTCATCTTGTTGTAGAAGAGAGCAAGATTTACTAATTGAAGGATATGGGGACATCATGAGGATGCTACTTTTAGCTGTTTAGTAGGAATCATTCAGTCCACTTAGGAACTGAAAGAGATATTGATCTTCAATAAATTTTGGTAGGGCACCACAGAACATGTGGGTCCAATATAAACAGAGTTCAGCTCATTCCACAGACTTCTCATCTTAGTGAAGTAGGTGGCTATTTCAGAAGAATCTTGAAAGGTAGAACTGATCTCCAGTTGGAGTTGAATATACTTAGACCCATTAGATTGGCCAAACCTTTCATTTATGTCCATCCATACATCCTTAGTAGTACTAAGACACATAACACTTATAGCAATTCGCTGGTTAGTGAATTAGTGATCTAGGACTTGACCATTATTTTCCACCTTTCCCAGAAAGGAAAATAGGGGAACCGGTGCAGGTTGAGCTATTTTGTCAGTGATAAGTCCTACTTTGTTCTTCGCTGATAAAGATGTTAACATACTACTGCGCCATATAACAAAACCAGTTCCATTGAAATGAACTGTAATCAGCTGAACATCAGGGTTATCAGGAGGATGAATGTATAAAGGATGGGATGGATCTAGAGTAAACTCAGTGAAACCATAAGAATTTGATGGTGCATTTGCATGCAACTCAATATTCTCCATATTATTACTCATTATAGCAGAGATGTTGAAGAACAACAGGAGAAAATATCAAATGTAGAGACTTTGTTGGAAATTAAGAATCGACGAAGTAGATATCAACCAACACAACAAACAAAACGAACTTAGAAAACCCTAAATGCGATTATGTGTATTGAAAATTAAATTTCACCGATCTTCTTCGCAACCTGAAGAAGTAAGGCCTTTACACATCAATAGTTGAAGAGATTGAAGCTAATCTCCTAGAAATCCCAAATTTATCAACAAAAAAAATCCGGACTTGTAAATCAGAACTGAAGATGCGAAGAAAACCTAGAACGGTTACCATCGATCGAAAGTTGAGAACGAGGTGGATCGATTGACCCGCTATGATACCATGTTAAGATGAAGAAGAACCGGAAATTAAGGAGCAAAATACTAGGAAAAACCTATCCGCCATGAGAGAAGATAGACGAAGAGAGAGAGAAATTAATTTCACTGAAAATATGTTCAATTATTCTAACCGACTAAAAATCTATCTCACTCAGCTATAAACAACATTTGGGTCGGGTCTTTATACAAAATAACAAGACAAAATGGGCTAACTACAATATGGGCCTAAGATTAAAAAAAATGGCCAATCTATGATATCCAATACCCCTCTCAAGCTGGAGGGAAGCACTCCAAGCTTGCACAACAGATTGTGATGAGCTGGACCTGGAAGGGGCTTTGTCAAATTATCAGCAAGATTAGTAGAAAAGGAAACATGATGTAAAGAGATTAACCTATATGATAAGCAGTCACGAACAAAATGGTAATCAACCTCAATATGTTTGTTGAGCTCATGAAACACATGATTCTTGGAAATATAGAGTGCAACATGACTATCACAAAAATAGGAATAGGAGCAGACAATATTAAGCCCAAATCAGCCAACATTCTGATCAACCAAGAAACTTTAACAACCACCTTCCTGAGAGCGCTATATTCTGCCTCAGCAAAAGAAAGTGAAATAGTTGGTTGCCTTTAGCTTTTCCAAGAAATAGGGGATCCTCCAAGAGTAATGAAGTACCCATTTATAGACCTTCTTGATTGAGCACAAACACCCCAATCAGAGTTAGAAAAAGCCACTAGATATATGTCAGCATGTTTAGATAAGAGAATGCCCTGACCAGGTGCATTCATAAGGTACCATAGCACCCGAATCCCAGCTAGCATATGGGGAACCTGGGGAGACTGTAGGAACTGACTTAGATGCTGTACAACACAAAGGCAATGTCAGGCTTTGTATGCTGAAAAAGGTTTAGTTTCCCTACATGCCTTATGAAAGTGCTAGGATCAGACATAAGGGCACCTATATCAGTGGTTAGTTTTATGAAAGGATCCAAAGGGGTAACCCCAGGGGTGAAATGAGTGCAATTAAATTCAGCCAGCAACTCAGAAGTGAATTTATGTTGACACATTAGAAAACCCTCAAGAAGAGAAGACACTTCCAAACCTAGAAAACAGTGAACCTCACTCAATTCTTTAATCTCAAACTGAGCATCCAAAAATATCTTCAAACTACCCAATTCTGAAATATCATCACCAGCCAACAAAATATCATCAACATAAACTGCTAATACAGTGAGGGAAGATCCAAAAGACTTTGTAAAAAGAGAATAATCATTCTTGCCTGAAATGTAGCCACGGGAGGACAATGCTTCAGACAATTTAGAAAACCATTATCTAGAAGCTTGTTTGAGGCCATAGAGTGATTTCTTGAGTTTACAAACCCAATTAGACGAAGAACCAGAAGATGAGGGGCCTGAAACAGACAATCTTGGAGGAATTTTCATGTAAACATCCTCATGGAGATCACCATGGAGGAAAGCATTGTTAACATCAAGTTGATGCACATTCCATCCCCTTTTTTCAGTATGAGAAAGAAGACACTTGATGGTGGTGAATTTGACCACGGTGGAGAAAGTTTCAAAATAATCAATTCCTTCCTTTTGAGTGTCTCCTTTTATTACAAGCCTGACTTTATATATCTCCATAATCCCATTAGATTTTTATTTGAACTTATAAGCCCACTTGCATGGGATAGACTTCTTGTTAAGAGGAATATGAACTATATCTAATAGGTTATTTGCCTCAAGCGCTTTGAATTCCTATAGCATGGCCTGCTGGCAAACAAGGTGAGAAACAACCTGCTGGTAGAACTAAGGTTCATGCATTGGTATAGCAGTAGAGGGAACCTTGGGCTGAGTAGAGATAGAAACTGAAGAAGTGCAGAATTGCATATATAATATGCCAAGTGAGCAGGAGGTTGATGAGCTCTTGTGGACTTCCTAAGAGGTGGAATAGAAGGGACTGGTGAAGGAGAGGAAGAAGAAGGAAAATAGGAATGTGGATAAATATAAGGAGAGATAGTTGGAGAAGTGGAAGAAGGAGTGGGTTCAGATGTGGGAGACAGAGAATTTATAGGAGAGGATGAGGTAGGAATAGACTAATGAAATTGTACAAAAAGAAGGTTGAATTGAAATGAGGGGACTAAAAGGACATTATGCAGAATAATATCATGCCTAAGGTACAAAGTACCAGTAAAAATGACATTTACTTTATATCCATTTGGTAGGATTTAAGAAAGGAGAAGTTAATGGTTGAATATTGTGAAGAAATTATTTGTATGAAGTCATGTGGTTTGTTTCACCAGAATTTAGAATGCATGGTTTTCTAATTGAAATTAAAGATGCAGACAAAGAATGAGCTAAAGAATGCATTTTCTCTACTGGAAGATATGACATGCATTTTCTCTACTGGAAGATATGACACACCTGCAAATTGAGCATATCCACTATTTTCTGCAGCTGCACTAGCAGGAGTATGTTTAGGAGAAATATATGTCTGTTGGAGTAAGGTCATGAGATGGTTGTATTGTTCTTTGCCGAAACAATGAACTGGAGCATTAGATATTTTGAGAACAACAGGGGAGTAAGAGGATTCCTCCATCTAGACACGTGAAGCAAATCTTTTGTTCTTTATGAACTTGAAATCAGGAGGAAATCCATGAAGTCTATAATATTTCTCTATGATGTGACCAATTTTCTTAAAATACTTTCAAGATATATCAGTGGATTATGAAGGCTTCTTGGATTCAAAAGTGACTCTCTGAGTGTATTGTTTATTAGGATGAAACTGAGTTGATGGAGCAGAGAAAAATGTTGAATCAGTTGAAAACCCAGGAAAGTCATGATGAGTCTCTTTCTAACTTTCATCTTGTTATAGAAGAGAATAAGCTTTACTAATTGAAGGATATAGGGACATCATGAGGATGCTACTTTTAGCTGTTATGTAGGAATCATTCAGTCCACTTAGGAACTGAAAGAGATACTGATCTTCAATGAACTTTGGTAGGGCACCACATGAATATGTGGGTCCAACATATGCAGAGTTGAGCTCATTCCACAGACTTCTCATCTTAGTGAAGTAGGTTGCTATATCAAAAGACCCTTGAAAGGCAGAACAGATCTCCCGTTGGAGTTGAATATACTTAGACCCATTAGATTGGCCAAACCTTTCATTTATGTCCATCCATACATCCTTGGCAGTACTAAGACACATAGCACTTATAGAAATTTCCCTGGTTAGTGAATTAGTGATCTAAGGCCTTGACCATTTTGTTACACCTTTCCCAGAAAAGAAAATAGGGGGAATCAGGTATATGTTGAGCTATTTTGCGAGTGATTAGTCCTAGTTTGTTCTTAGCTGATAAAGATGTTAACATATTACTGCGCCATATAACAAAACTAGTTCCATTGCAAGGAACTGTAACCAGCTGAACACCAGGGCTATCAGAAGGATGCATGTGAAGGATGGGATAGATCTAGAGTAAACTCAGTGAAACCATAAGAATTTGATGGTGTATTTGCATACAACTCAATCTTCTCCATATTATTACTCATTATAGTAGAGATTTTGAAGAACAACGGGAGAAAATATCAATTATAGAGACTTGTTGAAAATTAAGAACCGACGAAGCAGATAGAAACCAACACAACAAACAAAACGAACTCAGAAAACCCTAAATGCGATTATGTGTATTGAAAATTAAAATTGTACCGATCTTCTTTGCAACTTGAAGAAGTAAGGCCTTTACATATCAATAGTTGAAGAGATTGAAGCGAATCTCCTAGAAATCCCAAATTTATCACACAAAAAAAATTCGAAATTGTAAATCAGAACTGAAGATGTGAAGAAAACCTAGAACAGTTACCATCGGTCGAAAGTTGAGAACGAGGTGGATCGATTGACCCGCTATGATACCATGTTAATATGAAGAAGAACCAGAAATTAAGGAGCAAAATACTGGGAATACCCTATCTGCCATGAGAGAAGATAGACGAAGAGAAAGAAAATTTTATTTCACTGAAAATGTGTTCAATTATTCTAACCGGCTAAAAATCTATCTCACTCAGCTATATACAACATTTGGTCCGGGTCTTTATACAAAATAACAAGACAAAATGAGCTAACTACAATATGGGCCTACGTTAAAAAATGGCCCAATCTATGATATCCAACATGCTTTACTTCTTATTAAGCTGAGACTTGAGATTGACATTTAGGAGTCATTTGCTGGCTTAATTACAAGTTGTTGATGCTTTTGAAGTATGGTTAATGTTATTTTCTCCTACACCAAGTATTACGTACAATTGTTTATTCTTCACTAAGCATGTGTATGCAATGAGGAATTGCTGATCAGAATTCAATAAATACCTTTTGAGATCTGTCCCATTTACTTGAAAGACCAAAAGGAACACAGAGAACTAGAGATAAAATAAATGAATAATCTTATGGTTATACTAAGAAAATGGGAAAACTATTGTAGACAGAACTAATGCTATCAGTAAATATCGTAACTTCGCTTTGTAAACTAAGGACAACATATACGGATACACAGGTAGAAATATATAGTACCGTTGTTCCCAAAACAAGGAAGAATTAAATATGGTAGTATCCTATTCTTTTCATTAATACATCGACAATTCTGGAATAGATATCTTACCATAATTTTTGAGCGGAGCATGACATTTTTTTTTTGTTGAGTGTACTAGACTATAGAACAACTATACATGGGAATTGATGGTTTCTGATCATTGTGTTTGTTTATTCTGGTTTAGACATTAACGCTAAAAGTATTTTGGAGTAATAAAGATAGCTGCTTGATGAGTCAGTCATTGTTAATTCCAGAAATATATATATATATATATATATATATATATATATATATATAAAACTAGAGAGAGAGAGAGAGTGTTTTTAAGGTGAATGTCTATATTTTAGAGAGATTTTAGGGATTTTAATTGGTAGTTAAGTCACTCTTTCCCTATAAATAGAGGGGTCATATTCCATTGTAATTCACTCCAAATCAATAAGATTTCTCTCTCCCAACTATTCTCTGCAATACTCTTATTCTTCTTTTATTATTTCATAACACGTTATCAGCACGAGACTCTAACCAATTGAGCAGAAGATTTGGGATTGAAAATAATGATTGTCAATTGTTCCAAGAACTTCCTTCATGATTAAATTTTGGATTTAAGGTAAGTATTTTACTATATTTTTCTCTTTTATTTTATAATTTGGTTTTAAATACAAGCAAAGATGTAACGACTCGGTCAGTCGTTCTGAGAGTTATAGTCATGTTTCTTTCATTTATGTTTCTTTATGTGTTGTTCAGCTATGTTGAGTTGTATCGAGTTGGTAAGTTTGGGTTCGGAGTAGTTTTGGAGTGAAATGATCACTTGTTCTCTTTGTTAGAAAGCTAAGTTAGAAAAATCAATCGGAAGTTGACTAAAGAGTAATCGAATTTGGATTTGGATTTATATTATCCGGTTAGCTTCGTTGGATGATTTTAGACTTAAGAATGTGTCCAAAATGTAATTTGGAAGTCCGTGGTAGAATTAGGCTCGAATTGGCGAAAGTCAGAAATTTGGCGATTTTGGCCGCCAGTGGAAAATTAGGTATCAGGGTCGGAATGGAATTCAGGAAGTTGGAGTAGGTTCGTAGTCTCATTTTTGATGTGTGTACAAAATTTGAGGTTATTCGGACGTGGTTTGATAGTTTTCGGTGTCGTTGGCGAATTTTGGAAGTTTAGAAGTTCTTATGCTTGAATCCGAGGTTGATTCGGTGTTTTGGTATTGTTTTGTGTGTTCCGGAGGTTTGACCAAGTTCGGGTAATGGTATGTGAATTGTGGATTATCGGTTGAGGTCTCGATGGCCTCGGGTGAGTTTCGGATATGTTTGGGTTGTGTTGCGCTCGTTTTTCTTATGTTTCGACGTCGCCTTTTTCAAGCATAAATGATATCATATTGAACAAATAAGCTCCGAATTCTTTTTTGATCGAAGCATTAGATCTGTATCGTAATTACAAACTCGTAGCAAAAAGAATCATCGTATTCAGATATCGTATGAGGATTTTATGATCATTTTACTAAGAACTAGGTTGTCAGATTTTTCAGATTAATTACGAAAGTGTCACTGACAACGTATTTAAAAATCTACACTATTTGCAAATATTGAAATCAACATATCTCGTTCATTATAAGGTCGAATTGAGTGATTCAAAAGCCTAACTTGACTAAAATTTCACAAGGAATCTATTGGAAGCATAAAAAGCGAGTTTTGTGATCGTTTGAATGAGAAAAGAGGCAGAATAGTTGGCAGAAAAATATATAAAACAAGAGTTTGTTCATTCGGTCATATTTTGAGTTGTGGAGCTTGGATTTGGGCGATTTGGAGGCAATTTTCACCATATGTACTGGGGTAAGAGTTCTCTACTCGGTTTTGATTATATCTCATGAATCCATCTTCGTTTTGGGATTTGATTGATGATTTCAAAGTGAAATTGAGGGAGTTAGATTTGAGTTTTGGAGAATTTTAAGTGAGAATTTGAGGGACCAAACAGAGTTTTATCTTGACAAATTTATAGGGTTAGACTCCGGAGAGGACGAGGATTATTATTCTGCCTTCTTTGAATGATTTTGTAACATGGGCCCGGGGGCCGGGTTTTGGCCGATTTTCGATTTTTGGACTATTTATGTAGTTTTTCTTTTTGAATTCGACTTTTTAGCCTATGTTGATAGTATTATTCTGATTTTGGTTAGACTCGGAGCTTTTAGAGACCGATTCGAGAGACAACAGTATTTCGTAGTAGGATTTTACGTTGTTAAGGTAAGTAACAGTTTTAACTTTGGCCTTGAGGGAATAAACCCGGAGAATTTGATATCATGTGATTGTTTGGAGGTGATACCCATGCTAGGTGATGGACGTCTGGGTGTAAGTGATGACTCGATCGGTCGTCTTAAGAATTTACGCCCCGATCCCCTATTAACTACTTTTCCCAAGTCTATTTTTGCTAAATTGAATTATCGGGATGTTCGGTTTTGAGTTTCGGAGAGTTTTGGGACACTTAGTCCCTAAATGAGAGCTTAAGTGTTAGAAAGTTGTCTGTAGTCAGAACAGTGTGAAGATGGTCTCGGAATGGAAATCCGATGGTTCCGTTAGCTCTGTTACGTGGTTTCGGGGTTGGGAGCGTGTTCAGAATATGTTTTGGAGGTCCGTAGCTAATTTAGGCTTGAAATGCCGAAGTTTGAATTTTTGAAGTTTGCAGTCCGATAGTGAGATTTTGATCAGAGGATCAGAATGGAATTTCGGAAGTTGCAGTAGCTCCGTCATGTCTTTTGGGGTGTGTGGAAAATTTCAGGTCATTTGGATGTGGTTTGGTTAGGTTTTTTATCGAAAGCGTGTTTTGAGAGAATTTGAAGTTCTTAGGCTTAAACCATTGATTAATTCGAGTTCCAACATTGTTTTAGGTGGTTTAAGGATTGGTACGAGTTTGAATGATGTTATGGGATATGTCCGTAGGTTTGGTTGAGGTCTCGGGGGCCTCGGGTGTATTTCGGATGCTCAACGGGGTATTTTGGAGTTGTTTAAAATTGCGAAAATTCCTTCAGCTGTTGCAGGCCATTTTCATTCTTCGCGATCGCGTCCTACTCCACGCGTTTGCGTAGAGTAATTTTGGAGGAGGACCAGTTACCTCTTCGCGTTCGCGTTCAATACCCCGCATTCGCGAAGCTTTGTCATTTTCCTTCATCGCGTTTGCATCTAAGCCCTCGCATTCGCGTAGTGTTATTTGGCACTGAGGGCTGTGCCTTTTTTCCTCTTCACGTTCGCATACCCCCTCTCGCGTTCATGTACCTTTGCAAAGTCCACCCTTCGCATTCGCGTACAGTGCCACGCGTTCGCGAAGAGCAATTCTGAACCATTATATTTTTCTCTTCCGCGTTCGCGAGTCCGCTTCCGCGTTCGCGAAGCATAAATTGAGCAGCCTTCATTTTTCTTCTTCACGAACGCGAGACTTCCTCCGTGTTCACGATGCATTAAATAACTGGGCAGATATAACATTTCAAAAATGAGGGTTTAGCCATTTTTACCAATACTCAAGCTTGGGAGCTCGGATTTGAGAGAGATTTGGAGAGATTTTCAGGGGCAACGATTGGGTAACGATTCTAAACTCTTTTTTTCTCATAACCAGCTAATTTAATCATGAATTATCCTTTTAATTTCGAATTTAGATGAAAAATTGATAAACCTTCATATATCGAATTTTTGAGTTTTGAGTGGGTGTTTGAACTCTGATTTGAGAGATTTATATATGGGTGGACTCGTAAGAGTACGAGGGTTCTGAAAATGTTAATTTCATCAGATTCTGAGATGTTGGCCTAAGGGGAATTTTGGTCATTTCACCTAATTTTGCGTCTTAGCTTTGAATTAAATAGTAGAATCAGTTGTTTGAGATGTTATTTATGATATGTAATTGAATTGAATAGATTTGGTCCATTTGGAGTCGGATACTCGTGGAAAAAGTGTGATTTCGAGTTGATTTTGGAACCGGTTCGAGGTGAGTGGCTTGTCTAACCTTGTGTGGGGGACATTTCCCCTTAGGATATGATATTTGGTAATTGAATGCCTTGTACGTGAGGTGATGAGCATGTACTTGAGCTAATTATTGAAAATCTGATTTTTCATTTAAATATTTAGACTAAATTTTCTTTCTTACCTACATTATTCTACTTGCAAATATAATCTGTGTTAGTTTAGAAAAGCATGCTGAGTTGATCTAAATTGCCTATTTGCTTAAGTTGCTTTGGTTGTATTATGTGAAGCATGTTAGACTAAAACTACCTGTTGCCTTATATTTTTGTACTCCAATTTCGAATATCTTCTCGTTGTGGCTGCATATTTACATTGGGAATATGGATGTCGGATTCTGGTAGCTCCTCCCCCTTGTTTGTTTACTTTGGGACTGTGGGTTCGGTTCCTGATAGATCCCTTGCACATTTACTTTGGGACTGCGGGTTAGATTCCCGATAGATCCCACTGTACATTTATTTTGGGATTGCGAGTTAGGTTCCCAATAGATCCCCCTACTCATTTACTTTGGGGATACGTATTGGATTCCGGTAGATCCCCATGTACATTGATAGTTGGACTACAAGACGGTATCCTAGGAGATCCTTCGGATATACTCATATGATGGGCTACAGGACGGTATCCCAGGAGCTCCTTGGATAGTTGATAAAATGGACTACAGGACGGTATACTGGGAGATCCTTGTTGTCGGTATTGATATTGAGCTATTTTACTCTATGTTACCTTATTCTCTGAGTGTTAATTGTTGCCTTGTATAACCTGTCTTACTTCGTAGATGTACTCATTATTTCTGTTTATTTCATGTTGTTGCAAGACTTATTATTATGTTTATTCTCAGTAGGGCCTTGACCTTCCTCGTCACTACCCAACCGATGTTAGGCTTGGCACTTACTGAGTACCGCTGTGGTGTACTCATGCCCCTTCTATGCATTTTTTCATGTTCAGATCTAGGTAGCTCTACCCAGGCGTATTATCCTCGAGGCGGAGAGATCTAGGAGAGAATTCGAGGTACATCTGCCGCGTCTGCAGACCAGGAGTCTCTATCTTATTCTAGCTTTAGTGGTTAGCTTTTCCTTTTGTACTATTATTTTAGACATTCTGGAGTTAGAGTAGTATATTACCTTCTGTTAGCTTGTGTCCCCGTGAGTTTTCGGGTTTTGGGATGATATTGTATACTTCCGCGTTATTGAGTTGCATATGCCGAGTGGTATTTATATACAGTTTTCCTTCTAGTTTGTTCAGTTTTAATTATTTGTTTCTGCAAGTTTTGTTGTTTCTGCATTTTTAGGCTTACCTACTTGTAGGGACTAGGTGCCATCACGGCATATTCACGGAGGGCAAACTGGGGTTGTAACAAGTTGGTATCAGAGCTCTAGGTTCATAGGAGTCACAGAACACAAGCCGGTTTATTAGAGTCTCACAGAACGGTAAGGAGACGTCTGTACTTATCTACGAGGGGCTATGTAACCGTTAGGAAATTTTCACTTCATTTTATTCCCTGTCGTGCGAGATTTTTGACATCACAATCCTAAACTTCTGCCTTCTATTCTCTCACAGATGGTTGAGGACACGTGCCACTCGAGATGATCAGGCACCTATGCCCCCTACTGTAGCCGTCAGAGGCTGAGGCTGGGGTAGAGGCCGAGGACGCGCACGTGGTGCAGCGAGAGCACCTGCGCGAGCTGCCGCCGAGGTACCATCAATAGATCCAGCCGGAGTTCAAGCACCTGACACACCTACTGCTACTACTACTCCAGCTCTTCCGGAGACTTTGGCGTAATTCTTGAGCATGTTTGGTACGTTGATTCAGGCGGGATTGATTTAGGTTGTACCGACTACTTCATAGATTAGGGAAGGGACCTAGACTCCCGCCACCCCCACTCCAGAGTAGCGAGTTTCCATTGTTCAGGTTCCAGGTGTCATGGCGACACAGCCTGTGGTCCCAGTTCAGCGAGTGGTGAGGACCTCTCGCCGAGTAGGGGACAGGTGGGTCCAGTAGAGAGAGTACAGAGGAGGTCAGGAGGGAGAGTATAGAGGAGTGAGTATACCTCATAGATTGGAGAGACCCGATGGTCCTTATTTTGGAGGAAGAGTATGACATGGTAGAGGTTTTGTTGGTCAGCCAGCTTAGTTTACATCGTAGATTTCACACAGAGTTTCAGGTGTTCAGGTGTCTTGGAGTACCCATACTGCACAGTTCCCACTGCCACATCAGTCGTGAGGTTTCTTTGAGTGTGGTGACATATGCCATGTGGTGAGGTATTGCCCTAGACCTGGTAAGAATGCACCTCTACAGACTTCTCGGCCACAGTGCACCCCCAGAGTTCTCAGGCTATGGTTACAACCCCAGTTGCTACCCCACCTACCCGTACCGAGACTGTTGCCTCCGATTATGTCATCATAGGTATTGTCATGGTTTGTTATAGAGGTGCACCGATTCTATTCGATCTAGGCTCCACTTATTTTTATGTGTCTTCTTATTTTGCTCCATATTTTGGTGCACCTCGGGAATTCCTTGATTTTTCTTGTTTATGTTTCTACTCATGTGGGGGATTCTCTTGTTGTGGACCGCTTTTATCGGTCATGTTTGGTTACTATTCGTGGTTTTGAGACCAGAGCAAATTTATTGTTACTCAGTAAGGTTGATTTTGATATTATTTTGGGTATGGACTGGTTGTCGCCCCATTATGCTATTCTTGATTGTCACGCCAAGACCATGACGTTGGCTATGCCAGGTATACCGCGTGTTGAGTGGAGTGGTACTTTAGATCACACTCCCAGTAGATTTATCTCTTTCCTTAAAGCTCAACGTATGGTTGAGAAGGGGTGTGCCGCGTATTTAGCTTATGTGAGAGATGTCAGTGTTGATACCCCTTCTGTTGATTTGGTCCCAGTGGTATATGATTATCCCTATATGTTTCCAGCTGATCTTCCATGCATGCCGCCTGATAGAGATATTAATTTTGGCATTGATTTGTTGCCGGGCACTCAGCCCATTTCCATTCCTCCGTACCGTATGGCTCCTCCTGAGTTGAAGGATCAGTTGCAGGAATTTCTTGATAAGGGTTGTATTCGACCCAGTGTTTCACCTTGGGGTGCTACTGTCTTGTTTGTGAAGAAAAAGAATGGCTCTATGCGTATGTGCATCGATTATCGTCAGTTGAACAAAGTTACAGTGAAGAACGGTTATCCTTTACCTCGTATTGATGATCTGTTTGACCAGCTTTAGGGTGCACATGTGTTTTCTAAGATTGACTTGTGCTCAGGTTACCATCAGTTGAAGATTCGGGAGCCAGATATCTTGAAGACTGCCTTCAAGACTCGATATGGTCATTATGAATTCCTTGTTATGTCAATTGGACTGACCAATGCCCCAGCAGCTTTTATGCATTCGATGCACAAGTGTTCGGACCCTATTTTTACTTATTTAATATTGTTTTTATTGATGACATTCTGGTGTATTCCTGGAGTCGGGAAGGTCATGAGCAGCACCTGAGGACCGTGCTTCAGACTCTGAGAGAAAAGAAGTTATATGCAAATTTCTCAAAATGTGAGTTTTGGTTGGATTCCGTGGAATTCTTGGGGCCACATGGTATCGAGTGTGGGTATTCGGGTGGATTCGAAGAAGGTAGAGGCCGTGCAGAGTTGGCCCAGGCAGTCCTTAGCTACAGAGATTCGCAGTTTCCTTGGCTTGGCGGGCTACTACCGTCGTTTTGTGGAGGGGTTTTCATCGATTGTAGCCCCTATGACTAGATTAACCCAGAAGGGTGATCCATTTCAGTGGACAGAGGAGTGTGAGGCGAGCTTTCAGAAGCTTAAGACAGCTTTGACTACAGCCCCAATTTTGATATTGCCTACTGGTTCGGGGTCTTATACAGTATATTGTGATGCCTCGCGGGTTAGCCTCGGAGCGGTATTGATGCAGGACAGTAGGGTGATTGTTTGCGCGTCCAGACAGTTGAAGATACATAAGAAGAATTACCCTGTTCACGATCCTGAGTTAGCTACTATTGTTCATGCTTTGAAGGTCTGGCATCATTATTTGTACGGTGTGCCTTGTTAGATTTATACTGATCATCGAAGTTTGCAGCACTTGTTCAAGCAGAAGGTTCTAAATTTGCGCCAGAGGAGGTGGTTAGAGTTACTGAAGGATTATGATATTACTATTCTGTATCACCCGGGCAAGGCCAATATGGTGGCTGATGCCCTGAGCCGCCGAGCAGAGAGTTTGGGAAGTTTGGCATATTTACCAGCTTCATAGAGGCCTATGGCGATGGATGTTCAGGCCTTAACCAGTCAGTTTGTGAGATTGGATCTTTCGGAGCCCAGTGGGGTCCCAGCTTGTGTGGCTTCTCGGTCTTCCGTATTCGATCGTATCATGGAGTGATAGTATGATGACCCTCATTTACTTGTCCTCAAGGACAAGTTTTAGCATGGAAATGCCATAGATGTGACCATCGTAGATGACGAGGTATTGAGGATGCCGGGTCGGATATGTGTGCCCAATGTTGATGGGCTTCGAGAGTTAATTTTAGCGGAGGCCCATAGTTTGCGGTATTCTATCCATCCGGGTGCCGCGAAGATGTATCAGGATTTGAGACAGCACTATTGGTGGAGGCGGATGAAGAAAGATATAGTTGGATATGTAGCTAGATGCCTCAACTGTCAGCAGGTGAAGTATGAGCACCAGAAATCCTGATACATCTTCGCGACACCCAAATGAATATGTAGCTATATGCCTCAACTGTCAGCAGGTGAAGTATGAGCACCAGAGGCTGGGTGGGTTGCTTCAGCAGATAGAGATTCTAGAGTGGAAGTGGGAGCGGATCACCATTGACTTTGTAGTTGGACTCCCACGGACCTTGAAGAAGTTTGATGCCATTTGGGTGATTGTAGATCGGCTGACCAAGGCCGCTCATTTTATTCCTATATGTACTACTTATTCATCGGAGCGGTTGGGGGAGATTTATATCCGGGAGATAGTTCGTCTGCATGGTATTCTAGTTTCTATTATTTCAGACAGAGGTACTCAGTTCACATCACGGTTCTGGAGGGCCGTTCAGCAGGAGTTGGGTACTCGGATGGAGTTGAGCACATCATTTTACCCCCAGACGTACAGACAGTCCGGGCGCACTATTCAGATTCTTGAGGATATGCTCCGTGCATGTGTGATTGAGTTTGGAGGGTCTTGGGATCAGTTCTTACCATTGGCGAAGTTTTCTTACAACAATAGTTATCGGTTCAGCATTCAGATGGTGCCGTATGAGGCTTTATATGGTAGAAGGTGTAGATCTCCGGTGCGTTAGTTTGAGCCGAGTGAGGCCAGGCTATTGGGCACAGAGTTAGTTCAGGACGCATTGGAGAAGGTTAAGGTGATTTAGGATAGACTCCCTACATCCCAGTCCAGACAGAAGAGCTACGCGGACAGGAAGGTTCGTGATGTTTCGTATATGGTTGGAGAGCGGGTTCTGCTTCGGGTTTCACCTATGAAGGGAACTATGAGATTTGGGAAGAAAGGGAAGTTGAGTCCGAGATTTATTGCCCCTTTTGAGGTATTGAGGCGTGTTTGGGAGGTTGTTTATGAGCTTTCCTTACCTCCCAGCTTGGCAGGAGTTCATCCGGTATTTCATGTTTCGATGCTCCATAGATATCATAGTGACCCATCGCACGTGTTGGATTTCAGTTCAGTCCAGTTGGACAAGGATCTATCCTATGTTCAGGAGCCAGTGGCTATATTGGACAGGCAGATCAGAAAGTTGAGGTCAAAGAATATTGCTTCAGTAAAGGTTCAGTGGCGGGGTCAGCCGACCGAGGAGGCGACATGGGAGACCGAGCAGGATATGCGCAGTAGTTACCCTCATCTTTTCAATACTTTAGGTATGTCTCTATGCTCGTTCGAGGACGAATGAATGTTTAAGTGTAGGAGGATGTAATGACCCGGCCGGTCGTCTTAAGAATTTATTCCCCGATCCCCTATTAACTGCTTTCCCTAAGTCTATTTCTGCTAAATTGAATTGTCGAGATGTTTATTTTTGAGTTTCGGAGAGTTTTGGAACACTTAGTCCCTAAATGAGAGCTTAAGTGTTGGAAAGTTGCCCATAGTCGGAACAGTGTGAAGACGGCCTCGGAATGGAAATCTGATGGTTCTGTTAGCTCCGTTAGGTGATTTTCGGGTTGGGAGCACGTTCGGAATGTGTTTTAGAGGTCCGTAGCTAATTTAGGCTTGAAATGCTGAAGTTCGAATTTTTGAAGCTTCTGGTCCGATAGTGAGATTTTGATCCGAGGGTTGGAATGAAATTCCGGAAGTTGTAGTAGCTCTATCATATCTTTTGGGATGTGTGTGTAAAATTTCAGGTCATTCGGACGTGGTTTGGTTAGGTTTTTGATCGAAAGTGTGTTTTGAGAGAATTTGAAGTTCTTAGGCTTAAAACAATGATTAATTCGAGTTTCCGGCGTTGTTTTAGGTGGTTTAAGGATTGGTACGAGTTTGAATGATGTTATGGGATATGTCCGTAGGTTTGTTTGAGATCTCGGGGGCCTCGGTTGTGTTTTGGATGCTCAACGGGGCATTTTGGAGTTATTTAAAATTCCAAAAATTCCTTCAGCTGTTGCAGGCCATTTTCCTTCTTCGCGATCGCGTCCTACTCCATGCGTTCGCGTAGAGTAATTTTGGAGGAGGACCATTTACCTCTTCGCATTCACGTTCAATACCCCGCGTTTACGAAGCTTTGGCATTTTCCTTCATCGCGTTCGCGTAGTGTTATTTGGCACTGAGGGCTGTGCCTATTTTCCTCTTCGCATTCGCATACCCCCTCTCGCATTCGCGTACCTTTGCAAAGTCCACCTTTTACGTTCGCGTACTGTGCTACGCATTCGCGAAGAGCAATTCTGAACCATTATATTTTTCTCTTCCGTGTTCGCGAGTCCGCATCCGCGTTCGCGAAGCATAAATTGAGCAGCCTTCATTTTTCGTCTTCGCGAACGCGAGACTTCCTCCGCGTTCGCGATGCATTAAATAACTGGGCAGATATAACATTTAAAAAAACGAGGGTTTAGCCATTTTTACCAAAACTCAAGCTTGGGAGCTCGGATTTGAGAGAGACTTTGAGGGATTTTCAGGGGCAACGATTCTAAACTACTTTTTGCTCATAACCCACTAATCTAATCATGAATTCTCCTTTTAATTTCGGATTTAGATGAAAAATTGATAGGCCTTTGTAGACCAAAATTTTGAGTTTTGAGTGGGTGTTTGAACTCCGATTTTAGATATTTATATATGGGTGGACTCGTGAGATTACAAGGGTTCTGAAAATGATAATTTCATCCGATTCCGAGACGTTGGACCGAGGGGTATTTTGGTTATTTTACCTAATTTTGCGTCCTTGCTTTGAATTAAATAGTAGAATCAGTTGTTTGAGATGTTATTTACGATATGTAATTGAATTGAATAGATTTGGGCCATTTGGAGTTGGATACTCGTGGCAAAAGTGTGATTTCGAGTTAATTTTGGAGCCGGTTCGAGGTAAGTGGCTTGTCTAACCTTGTGTGGGGGACCTTTCCCCTTAGGATATGATTTTTTTGTAATTGAATGCCTTGTACGTGAGGTGACGAGTGCGTACTTGAGCTAATTATTGAAAATCTAATTTTTTATTTATATATTTAGACTGAGTTTTCTTTCTTACCTGCGTTATTCTACTTGCAAATATAATCTGTGTTAGTTTAGAAAAGCATGCTTAGTTGATCTAAATTGCCTATTGCTTAAGTTGCTTTGGTTGTATTACGTGAAGCATGTTAGATTAGAACTACCTGTTGCCTTGAATTTTTGTATTCCAATTCCGAATATCTTCACGTTGTGGCTGTGTATTTACATTGGGACTATGGATATGGGATTCCGGTAGATCCCCCCTGTTTGGTTCGATTCCCGATAGACCCCCTTGCGCATTTACTTTGGGACTGCAGGTTATATTCCCGATAGATCCCCCTGTACATTTATTTTAGGACTGCGAATTAGATTCCCGATAGATCCCCCAGCACATTTACTTTGGATCTACGGATCGGATACCGGTAGACCCCCCTGCATATTGATAGTTGGACTACGGGATGGTATCCTGGGAGATCCTTCAGATATACTCATATGATGGGCTACGGTACGGTATCCCGGGAGCTCCTTGGACAGTTGATAAAATGGACTATAGGACGGTATCCTGGGAGATCCTCATTGTCGGTATTGATATTGAGCTTTTTTACTCCATCTTACCTTATTCTCTGAGTTTTAATTGTTGCCCTGTAAACCTGTCTTACTTCATAGTTGTGCTCATTATTTCTGTTTATTTCATGCTGTTGCAAGACTTATTATTATGTTTATTCTCAGTACGGCCTTGTCCTTCCTCGTTACTACCCAACCGAGTTAGGCTTGGCACTTATTGAATACCGCTGTGGTGTACTCATGCCCCTTCTGCACATGTTTTTCATGTGCAGATCCAGGTACTCTACCCAGGCGTATTATCCTCGAGGCGGAGAGATCTAGCAGAGACTTCGATGTACATCTGCCGTTTCCGCAGACCAGGAGTCTCTATCTTATTCTAGCTTTAGCAGTTAGCTTTTCCTTTCGTACTGCTGTTTTAGACATTCTGGAGTTAGATCAGTGTATTACCTTCCATTAGCTTGTGTTCCCATGAGTTTTCAAGTTTTGGGATGATATTGTAGACTTCCACGTTATTGAGTTGCATATGCCGATCGACATTTATATGCAGTTTTTCTTCTAGTTTGTTCAGTTTTAATTATTTATTTCCGTAAGTTATGTTGTTTCTGCATTGTTAGGCTTACCTAGTCGTAGAGACTAGGTGCCATCACGACATGTTCACGGAGGAGAACTGGGGTTGTTACAGTATATCTCGAGGGATTGAGACTTGGTCTGTCCCGTGAGGCCTAATAACCATTATCTATGTTTATGTATTCACTTGTTGGTGAACTTATGTGCCTTTAAATTAGAGATCATGTTTAGGCTTCATTCATGCTCACGTTATTTGTACTCAGTCATAGAAATTATTGTACATGTTTACCTCAGTCTCTATTATTTTGTTGATATATTGTGATACTTGATGTGGGTTGTGTCCCCTTATTGGTGGTGTATTGTGAGGCCGGAGAGGTACATGACTGAGTGAGGCTGAGGGCCTGGTTGTGAGGATATTAATACCATAGCGCGTGAGCTATCCGCGTAGCACGTGAGCTGACCGTGCGGGTCCAGGTATTGATACCATAGCGCGTGAGTTATTCGTGTAGCACATGAGCTGACCGTGCAGATCCAGGTATTGATATTATAGCACGTGAGCTGTCCGTGCTTAGCGCTTGGGTTTTGGGAGCCCCTCCGGAGTCTGCACACCCCCAGTGAGCGCAGAGTGTTGAGTGTTTTGAGTGTGTTGAGTACTGAGTGCGAGTGATGAGTGATGGAGTGACACGGTTGTGAGGTTGTATTTATTTGTGTTGTTGTTGCATTTATCTGCTAAATTTCTTCGGTATTTACTGAGTTATGGAATTTACCTGTTTATTTCTGTTTATTTTGAAATTGTGAAAATAAAACCTCCAGCAACAACAGGAATGGAACCATAGGCTCCTATGCTGGGAGCATTTCAGGGTATAGGCCTAACCATCTCAACTCCCCATTAATTGGACTGTTTTACTTAGCTCATCACTACTGCTCAGTTTCTTAGTTATTTCTATTACTACTGGATCGGTTGTACACATAGTGCACCCTGCATTTTATGTGCAGATCCATGTGAGTTAGAGCTCGATGATTGTTGAGTTCAGGCCGGCTATCTTTGGAGACTGCAACGTAATTGCTAGCGTCTGCAGGACCTTGTTACTCATTTTGTCATTTTTTTTGGACAGTTAGACAGTTTATATACCTTAGTTCATAGTTTTAGACGCTCATGACATAGTGACCCCCCGATGTTTGGGGCTTGTTTCCGTATTTTATATTATTTATATTTAGAGTTGGTTTAGTTTATCAGGAATTAAATTATTAGAAATATTTTATTAAATTCTTATAATCAAATTAATAGTAATATTTTAGGAAATAAGCTTGCCTTGTAACACGATAGGCGCCATCACGATATGGTTAGATTTTGGGTCGTGACAAAAGACAATAAACTTTGATTATAATTGAAATAGAGATTGTATGAAATTATAACCACCCGAAGTGGTAAAATTTCTATGCCTTGCCATGATAAAATTCATATATGATTGTAGGCAAAGAATTGGAAACTCATCACGTTGAATTTGCTTCATTCTCATTCCCTTAAGAGAATGTGATAGTAGTATGTGATAAGTCTGAAAGAAGAAAATTATTACTATAAATGTATCAATAGATGTGGACGTGGCAATATACGAAATTATAATCGTCATCATTGTGGTAACGAGAACAATAAGGATTCTCAAAATAATCCCTCACTAATGAAAGTAATAATTGTTATTGATTTAACATGAAATTTTATAAAGCATATATAGATGATTATGGTCCATTCATAATATGAATGTGACAATATGTGATTTATGTATATATATATATTCATTCTTGGAAGAATATGAATGTATTAGTGGTAGTGAATATACCACACTCACCTCTACTGGAGGTTTGAGATGAATTATGAAAACAATACTATTATTATGGCATGAATGATCATTTACCACATAACTATTGTGATTATGCAAAAATATTCTAGCAATGTGATTATTACATGGCAAAAGTAATAGGAGCGATATATCTTGCCTATAATGATTTTGACCATGACCTTAATGGTATAACTTTCTCTTTAAAAGAGATATTCACCATATGAATATTGATGAATATATATGGTAGTACAAAATTAATTGAGAGCTCTAGAAGAGCCAGTTATTACTATTTTGGAAAATTGATTATCAATAAGATATTGTGTCGGAGTAAATCTCAAAAAAAACTTAATTGAGTTTCTAAAATATTCGCAACAGCGGTTGGTTATATTGAGACTATATATAAAGGAAAGATTTAATATCTTCTATTATTAGAACTTGTAGCGGGGTAATATGTATGTGAAAAGTCACCCACTTTATTATCCATTTTGTACTACACAAATAAAAGAATACCACAATAAAATAGAAGTTTATTGATATAAAAACTCATATCATAATAAACTTGAAATTTATTGATAATTGCACATGTCATGGTGTAAACATGAAGTTTATCAATATTGATAAGTTATCCAGTTGGCATAATTGATCTAGCCATGTTAATTTAAGCACGATGGAAAAAAAATAAAAGAGAATTCACATGGGTAAATATTAAAGAACTAGAAAGTTCTTTATGAATTCTCTTGTGTTGCATGTTCTCGTTAATTAATATACCAACTAAAATTGGAACTGAATTTCATAAATGCTGGAAATATCAAAAGTGAATGTGGGTACATTCACCTACCATGTATACCACATAAGATGCATATATGAGATTGTTACATGTGCAATTATTATTAACCCGCAACTTGATGTTTGCGAGGTAACTTGCTCAATAATTTGATTTAGAGCATAATTTTCAGATTTTTTACTCAAGATAGTTCATCTTGATAAGTTGGTTTACGTCACAGTTGGTTTAGCAAAATGATTTATTGAGTGCCTTCACTTAATAGCTAAATAATTGCTTATGAGAGCAAAGTTATCTATACCAGTTTGATATACATTATATATCAAAGTATATTATTTTCTCCCTTCACAAGTTGTTCAGGGTCAGGAACCAAATAATTTCATCTTATTATTACTGATGTGCAGTGCATATTTGATTTACACCATGACGCACAAAGATGAGTTCTCAAAGTTCAGAAAACAAGTTAGTTTTTCTAACATGTGGGGAGATATCATAAATAGTTGAGAAAAAATTACGTTGAATGAATTATCATGTGTACATCTTGATTCTCGAATAAGATAATATGAACTTGAACTTCATAAAGGATAATCCATCCGCAATATTTTGTAAAGCATGCCAGACGCATTTGCTGACCCAAAGAAAGTAATTATATTCTCACTGCAAATGCTCTTATTAGAATAAGTCCTAGAAGGACTAAGTCTACTGTATGCTTAAAGCGTATAGAAAAATCCGTTTCAAATAAAATTCTTGATAAAAAAGATGAGAAAATGATCAAAATGTTCATAATAAGGAGGCAAGTGATCTAGGAGATCACATGACATAACACTTTATAAAATCTCAAGAGAGGTTCAGATAACTGAATATATGAATGAAGAGATCTATTATGACCTTATGAAAAATAAGTAGGTTGGAACCGATATAAAATGTTCATCGACGACATCTATCATAGCGCTAAGTATAGATGAGGATCTCAAGTCTGTCGAATACAGACACAAAAATATTGGCCAAATAGAATAGACACAATTCAAATAGAATTGGTTTCATATGGAATACATATAGTTTTAGACATATAGTTCAAACACTTGAAAGTACAAATTAAGTCAATGATATGTGCAATCAGTTTTCGATATCTTATTTGTCTAGCATGACATGAAAACTTGATATGCATCTAATTAAAGTCTATTATATGACTTAACTTATATAACAATCCTTGAAGGATTTACATCGCTTGAAGCATATACAATTCTTGGTCCTAAAGTACCATTCTAAGTGCTATTTGCGTACATATGTATCTTGCTATAACTATAACCATGATAATGTGATAACAAGGATTTTCAAGGTGATACATATTCATTGGAGTTAATATGCCTATTTTATTCACCAAATCTCTTCTGATGTCAACCTTCAAGAAGCTAATACACAATATAGGAATGCGAAGGCTCAAAGATGTGAATTGATGCTCTCATTAGGGGGAATTAATACGCGTTATACTCTTTTTCTCTTACACGATTTTGTCCCACTAGATTTTTCTTGCAAGATTTTTAACGAGACAACCAAAAGGTGTATTGTTAGATATGTGCACTCTTTTTCCTTCTCTAGAATTTTTTCTTCACTGGGTTTTATTTTAATTAAGGTTTTAACGAGGCACATTATATGTTGAATAGACATTCAAGGAGGAGTGTTATAAATATAGTTTTATTTAAGGTGAATGTCTATATTTTAGAGAGATTTTAGGAATTTTACTTGGTAGCTAAGTCATTCTTTCCCTATAGATAAAGGGGTCTTATTCTATTGTAATTCACTCCAAATCAATAAGATTTCTATCTCCCTACTCTTCTCTACAATACTCTTCTTCTTCTTCTTCTTCTTTTATTGTTCATAACACACACACACACACACACACACACACACACACACACATATATATATATATATATATATATATATATATATATATATATATATATAT
>MU696986.1:0-42910 GCA_026770625.1 Nicotiana glauca | reverse complement strand
TTTTTTTTTTTTTTTTTTTTTTTAACGGAGAACTTCATTAATACTAAAACAGTCTGAGTTACAGAGTTTGGAACTACAGTGTTCGAGTTCCAATTACATCAAAATGTAAATGCGAGGAAATAAAGGGTGGGGTGGTCAAAAAGTTGAACATGTTGTAGAGTAGCGGTGGATGCAGAATCTTTACGAAGGGAGTTAAAAAAAAATTGTAATCTTTATGAAGGGAGTTAAAAAAAAATTGTAATCTTTACGAAGGGAGTTAAAAAAAAAATTGTAACTAGTGGGTACTGAACCTATAACCTTAGAAAGATTTTGAACCCCCTTGACCACTAAGCTATATATTTGGGCCGTATTAAAGGGGTTCAAAACTTAATATATAGAGGTAAAAAATAAATTTTGCTTTATATATACAGTGTAATTTTTCGGCGAAGGGTGTTGGGGTGAACCCCCTTCGCCCCCCCTAAATCAGCCCCTGCCGTAGAGTAGATTGAGTGAGCGATCTCCCATATAATTCCAAAGCATCTGCCACTGCGTTACCCTCCTGATACGTGTGGAGAAGCTATTGTACCTGAAGCTCATATAGTGTCACGACCAAAAATCCACTAAGGGTTGTGGTAGCGCCGGACACCGATGTCAGGCAAGCCAACTAGAAAACTTAATCAAATCTCATTTTTAACAATTTTCAAATTCAGGATTTTTCTTCCACATTTAGAAATTTGTAAAGAATAAATTCTCAAATCGAATTTAAATGCTAAACAGTACATACAATACTTCAAACCATCCCAGAACCCAGTGTCACAAATGCATGAGCAACTATCGATAAGGAAAATAAAATACAACATCTGTCCGAAATACAGTAGATAGGGTATAAATAATAAAAATACTGAAAGGAACTACACTAGCTGCGGGTCATCTCGAACAATGCAGCTCACCTAGTCCCAAAGTCATCCATGCTGCTACGCTCAGTAGGCTGCTAGAGGTATATATATACCTGTGCAACAAAAATGCACAGAAGTGTAGTATGAGTACGTAATCAACGTGTACTCAGTGAGTGTCCCGCCTAATCCTGAAGGGGTAGAGACGAGATGGTCAACTTGACACTCTCTAATAGTCCAATAATGATCCATCCTTAATATAAATTGAACAGTGGATTTAAATTATAAACATGATTCTAATCCAGATAGAGGAAACAAATAAACACTTAATTCTTTCGTAGGAAAATTTTCAGAATTTCTTTTTAAATATAATCCAAATATTTTTAAGCCATAAAAGGAAAATGATAACTTAATTAAGTTCAGGCAGCAACACAAACATGCGCAAATCATACCGAGCTGATGGCCCGATCCAACAGAAATAAATGTGAACTTGCCGAGGTTCGACGATGCGCCTATAGATGTATCTATTAATATGTCGAGGCGTTCGGCCCGTTCCAAAATAAACACACACAAACAGACAATCAATCAAGAAGTTAACATGGAGCAATTATCCATGAAAAACCAATTCTCTTTAATAATTTGAGAAAACGAAGCTTAAGACCTTTTTAGAAATCCATTTATTAATTCAATGTGATTTACGAGAATCAAATGTCAACAGGATTATAGATATTCCAAGTATAGCATGCTGATGGGTCCTAACTACCCGAACAATAGCATAATAGTAGCTACGCACGGACTCTCGTCACCTCGTGCGTACGTAGCCCCTAGATATAGGAGCACATAATCAATTATTTCACCTATGGGGTAATTTTCCCCTCACAAGATTACAAAGGAGACTCACCTCGCTTCGAAGATCCACAACCGGCATTCTACATTTTTCGGAAGACTTGCACCAACGCAAAATGCTCCAAAACTAGCCAACGATCATATAAATCCATTAATATATGGTCAATTATACTTTACAACCCAATTTATAATAATTCCTAACTCCGAACGAAAAGTTGACAAAAATTCCATCGGGCCCACGTGCCCCGAATCCGAAAACCAAAAATGCAGAAGCTTAACATTTCACTACCCAAGACTGGAGTCGATATCTCACGGACTACTAATGAATGCTGCAAACATGTCTGAGTAGAAAAATATATCATGTCTGTCTCGGTACAATGAAAACAAACAGAAAATATGGAAAGGGGCTCCGGTCAGCGAACGCCAGCTAGACTACCTCGTAGTCCCTGGACTGAAGTCAGCTCCCACTCAACGTGCTACTGCTGTGGTCCAAAAGTTGCTCTGGTACCGTGATCTATGCAAAAAGCATAGAAGTGTAGCATCAGCACAACCGACCCCATGTACTGGTAAGTGCCTGGCCTAACCCCGGCGAAGTAGTGAGGAGGCTATACAGGACTACCAAATCAACCTGTACAGTTCTATATATATATGTGTGCAATAAAAGGAAAGAATACCAAAATCAAATAGTTAAAAGAAAGGGAAACATGCTACGGGGGATATAAAAGTCATAAACTTAAATAAGAAACAGGGCACAATAATAATTAACAGAGACAAGAAATCCAATAGTTGCACGGCATCAACTTTCGTGCTTTTACTCTCATCCTCACCCAAGGCAATCAAATAAAATACACGGCATCACCCTTCGTGCTTTTCCTCACATAACCCTCACAACAATGGCACAGAATGACCCTTCATGCAATATAATCAACAATGGCACGGAATGACCCTTCGTGCATAATATAATCAACAATAGCACAGAATGTCCCTTTGTGCGAATATAATCAAACAATGACACAGAATGACCCTTCGTGCATAATATAATCAACAATAGCACGGAATGTCCCTTCGTGCGAATACAATCAAACAATGGCACGGAATGAAATATAATCAACAATAGCACAGAATGTCCTTTCATGCGAATATAATCAAACATTGGCACTGAATGACCCTTCGTGCATAATATAATCAACAATGGCACGGAATGACCCTTCGTGCATAATATAATCAACAATGGCACGGAATGACCCTTCGTGCATAATCACTCTTCCTCACCCAAACAACAATCACAACCAAATGGGCGAGGGAAATAAATAATAACAAGAAATGTCCCATCAAGGGAAGAACACAATTAAACATCCAAATCCCGGCAAGGGAGCAATAAGAATTACTTACATATCCCGGCAAGGGAGATAATCACATCTCTTTCTAATTCTTTCATTTCTTACTCGATAGTATTTTATCGTTTGAGCCAATGCTCCGAAGAAATTCACAATTCATAAATAAATCCTCCAACTTTTCACATTATATAGAAAATCATTAATTAGCTTGGAAGAGTCCCAAAGTATACCAAAATAAGTACCAACAAAGACCCACAATCATATTAGACACCAGTGTATAGATACTCGTCACCATGCCTATACACCGCACTCGATCATTTAGCAATTAACAATAAATAATACTATAATCCGATTCCCTCAAGCCAAAGTTAGATCAAACATTTACTTCGGTCCAAAGAATAACTATCAACTCTCCAATACAGCCTTTCCTCTAAAATCCGACTCTGAAACAATGGTATCTAGGCATAATTAATTCAATAATATCAATAAAGACTCAACAACATAATCTCATAGCCTAGAAATGAGTTTTCTAACATTCTCCAAAAATACCAAAATTCGACACTTGGCCCACATGGTCCAAACACGAGGCTCGGACCAAAACCTAGTCACCCATAACCCCACGAGTTCAAATATATACTTTGTTTTAAGATTCGACCCCAAATCGAGGTTGAATCACCCAAAATTCCCAAAACCCTAACTCTACCCAAAACCCCTAATTTCTACCTTGAATTCATGATATAGGGCTAGGAAATTAGTAATTAATGAAGGAAATTGAAGAAAAGAAGTTAAACAATGCTTACCCAAGAAGTTTTGATGAAGAAGTGCTCTAAAATTTGCCTTAGGACTTTGGAGAAGGAAGAGCTCGTGAAGGGTTATGTTTTTCCCGTCACTGGTTCTGTTTTTGACTTAAAAATTCACTGGGCAAAATTACCCTTCGCGTTCGCGGGAAAGGGACCGCGTTCGCGAAGGGTAGACTGGGCAGTGCATCGCGTTCGCGATAGGAAGGCTTCGAACGAGAAGAGGAAAAAGCTGGGGGCCCAGGGACTGTTATACGCGAACGTGATAATTAGGTCGCGAACGCGTTGATGGGGGAAGGCTGAGCTACGCGAATGCGGAAGTTTAAGCGCGAACGCGATGAGTAAAATGAGGGCCAAGTCTTCTGAGTCAAATACTCAACACGAACGCGATAAGGCAGATGCGAACGCAATGAAGGACGAAGTTGAAGCTTCGCGAACGCGATAGGCCTAACGCGAACGCGAAGAAGAAAATCATTGGGCACCTGCTGCAGACTTTTCCGCAATTTTCCTAAGTGCAAAACTACCCCAACACCTCCGAAAACACTCCCGAGCCCTCGGGGCTCCTAACCAACCACACACACTAACCCAATAACATCCTACGAACTTACTCGAGTGATCAAATCGCCAAAACAACATCAAAATCATTGAATCAAGCCTTAAAACTCATGATTTTTCCTTCTAAACTTCATAAACTTTCAAACTTGGAACTCATAGTCCGAAACACGTCAAACGACGTCCGATTTAAACCAAACTTCACAAAAAGCGCTTAAATAATATATAAGACTTGTACCGAGCGTCGGAACCAAAAACCGAGCCCGATACCATAGTCTTTTAATCAATTTTCAATTCCATTTTTCCTTAACAATTTCAGAAAAACAATTTAACAGAAAAATTCTTATACTCGGGTTCTAGACCTCGGATTTTGACTCCGGGCACACGCCCGAGTCCCATATTTTTCTACGGACCTTCCGGGACTGTCAAATCATGGGTCCGGGTCCGTTTACCAAAAATGTTGACCGAAGTCAACTTTAATCATATTAATATCAAAATTCTTCAAATATTTCACAGATTTCACATATTTCAACATAAAAGATTTTTGGCTATGCGCCAACTGCGCACGCAAATCGAGGAAACTAAAGTGAGATTTTAAAGGCCTTGGAAGCACGGAATAAGGGAGAAATCCGGTGATGACCCTTTGGGTCGTCACACTCTCCACCTCTAAAATAACCATTCGTCTTCGAACAGACAAAAGAAAGAAGTACCTGAGTCTGGAAATAGATGAGTGCAACGGCTCCGCATATCAGACTCGGATTCCCAAGTCGATGCCTCAGGAGGCTGACCTCTCGACTGGACACACACTGAAGGAAAACTCTTTGACCTCAACTGTTGAACCTGCCGGTCTAGAATAGCTACCAGCTCCTCCTCGTAGGACATATACTTTTCCAACTGGACAGTGCTGAAATCTAACACGTGGGCCGGATCGTCGTGATACCTCCGAAGCATAGACACATGAAACACTGGATGCATAGCTGACAAGCTAGGTGGCAAGGCAATTCTGTAAACCACCTCTCCCACACGATCAAGAATCTCAAATGGGCTAATAAACCTAGGGCTAAGCTTGCCCTTCTTGCCAAATCTTATCACGCCCTTCATAGGCGATACACGGAGCAATATTCGCTCACCAACCATGAAATCTATATCTCGAACCTTACGATCCGCATAACTATTTTGCCGCGACTGATCCGAATGAAGCCTGTCCTGAATGATCTTGACCTTATCCAAGGACTCCTAAACTAAATCTGTACCCAAAAATCGAGCCTCTCCTGGCTCAAACCATTCGATTGGAGACTGACATCGCCTACCATACAACGCCTCATAAGGAGCCATCTGAATGATGGACTAGTAGCTGTTGTTGTAGGCGAACTCTGCTAAAGGCAAAAACTGGTCCCATGAACCTATAAAATCAATGACACGGGATCGGAGCATATCCTCCAATATCTGAATAGTCCTCTCGGACTAACCGTCCGTCTGAGGATGCAATTCTGTGCTCAACTGAACCTGGGTGCCTAACTCCTGCTGAACTGCTCTCCAAAAGCACGAGGTAAACTACATACCCCGGTCCAAAATGATAGATGCCGGCACCCCGTGAAGGCGAACAATCTCCCAGATGTAGATCTTAGCTAATCTCTCTGATGAATAGGTGGTGGCAACAGGAATGAAATGTGCTGACTTGGTCAGCCTATCAACAATTACCTAAATAGCATCAAACTTCTTCCAAGTCACCGGAAGTCCAGTAACGAAATCCATGGTAATCCTCTCCCACTTCCACTTGGGAAGCTCAATCCTATGAATCACACCACCGGGCCTCTGATGTTCATACTTGACCTGCTGGCAATTAAAACACCGAGCCACATATGCAACAATGTCTTTCTTCATCCTACGCCACCAATAATCCTGCCATAAGTCCTGATACATCTTCGCGGCGCCCGAGTGAATAGAATACCGTGAACTATGGGCCTTCGCTAAGATCGACTCTCGAATCCCATCAACATTGGGCACACAAATTCGCCCCTACAATCTCAAAACACCATCATCATCTAAAGTCACCTTCGTGGCACCTCCACGCTGCACCGTGTCTCTCAGGACACGCAAATGGGGATCATCAAACTACTGATCATGGATACACTCCAACAATGAAGAACGAGCGACCGTGCAAGCTAACACTCTGCTAGGCTCAGAAATGTCCAACCTCACCAGCCGATTGGCCAAAGCCTGAATATCCAAAGCAAGCGGTCTCTGGTTGACTGGAACATAAGAAATACTACTCATGCTGGCGGACTTCCTACTCAATGCATTGGCCACCACATTGGCTCTCCCCGGGTAGTACAAAATAGTAACATCATAATCTTTCTACAACTCCAACCACCTCCTCTGCCTCAAATGCAACTCCTTTTGCTTGAACAAGTACTGAAGTCTCTTGTGATTTGTGTACACCTCACACTTCACACCATATAGATAATGCCTCCAAATCTTCAAAGCATGACCAATGGCTGTTAACTCTAAATCACGGACCAGATAGTTCTTATCGTGGATCTTCAATTGTCTCGAAGCATAAGCTATGACTCTGCCATCCTGCATCAATACTGCACCAAGCCCAATACGGGAAGCATCACAATAAACTGTATAAGGTCCTGAGCCTGTGGGCAAAACCAATATCGGTGTCGTAGTTAGAGCTGTCTTGAGCTTCTGAAAGCTCTCCTTACACTCGTTTGACCACCTGAACTGGGCACCCTTCTAGGTCAACCTGTTCATCGGGGTTGCTCTAGATGAAAACCCCTCCATGAACCGACGGTAATAACCTGCTAACCTCAAGAAACTTCGAATCTCGGTCGCTGAAGCTGGTCGGGGCCAATTCTTGACTGCCTCAATCTTCTTCGGGTCCACCTGAATACCCTCTGCTGATACAACATGACCCAGAAATGAAACCGAACTCAACCAGAACTCGCACTTTGAGAACTTAGCAGACAACTGACTATACTTCAGAGTCTGAAGAACCACTCTGAGGTGCTGCTCGTGCTCCTCCTGGCTGCGGGAGTACACCAGAATATCATCAATAAAGACTATCACGAACAAGTCTAGATAAGGCCTGAATACTCGGTTCATCAAATCTATAAATGCTGTTGGGGCATTGGTCAACCCGAATGACATGACCAAAAACTCATAATGCCCATACCGAGTGCGACATGCCGTCTTAGGGACATCAGATGCCCTAATCCTCAGCTGATGGTAGCCAGATCTCAAGTCTATCTTTGAAAACACCTTTGCACCTTGAAGTTATTCAAACAAATCATCAATCCTCGGTAGTGGATACTTGTTCTTTATCGTCACCTTGTTCAGTTGCCAGTAATCAATGCACATCCTCATCGATCCATTGTTTTTTTCACAAATAGCACCGGCGCGCCCCAAGGAGAAACATTAGGCCTGATAAAACCCTTCTCTAGCAAATCCTACAACTGGTCCTTTAAATCATTTAACTCTGGAGGGGCCTTGCGATACGGCAAAATTGAAATGGGCTGGTGCCTGGGGCCAGTCAATACAAAAATCAATATCCCTGTTGGGCGACATACTCGGCAGGTCTGAAGGGAAAATATCTGGGAACTCCCGAACAATAGGAACAGAGTCAACAGAAGGAACCTCTGTGCTGGAATCGCGAACATATGCCAAATAAGCTAAACACCCCTTCTCGACCATGCATCGAGCCTTAACATATGAAATAACACTGCGGGTGGCATGTCCTGAGGTCCCTCTCCACTCCAATCGGGGCAAATCTGGCGAGGCTAAAGTCACAGTCTTGGTGTGAAAATACAAGATAGCATGATATGGGGACAACCAATCCATCCCCAATATAACATCAAAATCTACCATGTCTAAAAGCGATAAATCAACTCGGTTCTCAAGACCCTCAAATACTACTACATTGGAACGATGAACATCGACCACTATAGAATCTCCCACTGGTATAGATACATATACAGGAATACCCAAAGCATCACTAGGCATAGCCATGGAGGGTGCAAAATAAGGCGACACATATGAATACGTAGACTCAGGGTCAAATAGCACTGATGCATCCCTGTCACAGACCAGAATAGTACCTGTAATAATAGCAT
Organism: Nicotiana glauca; assembly: GCA_026770625.1. Lineage (NCBI taxonomy): Eukaryota > Viridiplantae > Streptophyta > Magnoliopsida > Solanales > Solanaceae > Nicotiana > Nicotiana glauca. Next base: position 34,388 of record MU696986.1, on the reverse strand, counting down.
CAGAAGACTCAGCCTCTGGCCTGACTGGCAAAGCATAACACTGGGGCTGGGCCCCACCTCCCTGAACCATGTCTCTAGGACGATTGGCTATAGTCTGACCTCTACCTTTGCTGTCCGAGCTCTACCTCTACAGTCCCTACCTCCACCTCTATGATCCCTATCCCTGCCTCTAGCTGGCTGGGCGAGCTGTGGATCACCTGATGCCTGAATCATGGGGCGAGGACCCTGCTGCTGAGAGATACCCGAGGCTCGAGGGCAAAACTTGACAATGTGATCGGGGTCACCACAACCATAACAAGACCTTGGCTGCTGCGACTGCTGGCCCTGTCGACATGAATGTCCTCCCCTGAAGCTCTGAAGTGGGGATGCACTGATAGGCTGCTGATCTGAATAGTACTATTGAGAACCACCGCTGCCTAAAGTACCATGAGAAACCTGGAGCACTGACTGAAAGGGCCTTTGTGAGTGACCTCTACCATAGGAATCCCTACCTCCAGACGGGGTACCACTGAACCTACCAAAATGGCGAGGCCTCTTATCTGACATCTGACCACCTCCCCGTGAGAGGGCCATCTCAACTCTGCTGGCCGCATTGGCTGCCTCCTTAAAGGAAATATCACTACCAACTCCCATAGCCATCTGGAGACGGATCGGCTGAATCAGTCCATCAATAAATCTCAGGACCCTCTCTCGCTCTGTGGGGAGTATCAAAATTGCATGGCGTGCCAAGTCAACAAATCGAGTCTCATACTGTGTAACTGTCATGGAGCCCTGCTGGAGGCGCTCAAACTGCCTGCGAAGTGCCTCCCGCTGAGTGACTGGGAGAAACTTCTCCAAAAACAACTCCTCGAATTGATCCCATGTCAAAGCTGGAGACCCTGCTGGTCTAGATAGGCAAAAATCCCTCTGCCAAGTCTTGGCGGATCCTACAAGTCGGTAGGTGGAAAAATCGACCCCATTGGTCTCCACTATACCCATGGTCCTAAGGATCTCATGACAACTGAATAAGAAATCCTGTGGATCCTCTGATGAGGCACCGCTGAATGTGGTGGTAAAGAGCTTGGAGAACTGATCAAGTCTCCACAAAGCATCTGAAGACATAGCCACTCCATCGCCGGGCTGAGCTGTAACACCTGGCTGAGCTGCCACAGCAGGCCGAACCACTGGGACATGAGTCTGGGGAGCTACCTGCTCCGGATTACGTGTAGTAGGAGTCTGAACCCCTCCTCCAGCCTGAGAAGTAGCTGGTGCTACTGCCAGCAAACCTGCTCTAGTGATACTCTCCATAAAGCCTGCCAATCTGACTAGAGCGTCCTGAAGATCCAGGGTGACCATGACCCCTTATGGGACCTGAGCTGGGCCCACTGGAGCTGCTGGAGCTGGAACCTCCTCATCATAGTCAACATGAGGCTCCACCTCTAGAACTATCACCTGGGGCTGAGCTCTGCCCCTGCCTCGGCCTCTGCCCCTCGCAGGAGCTGCTGCTGGGGGCTCGGGCTACTTCGCGGTAGAAGAGGAAGCACGTGTTCTCGCCATCTGTGAAAGAACAGAGTAGAAAGACAATCAGTATTTGAGAAAAAGCATCGCATGACAAGAAAGAACAAAAGTGAAACCTTTCCTAACTTTGTAACCTCTGGGGGTTAAATACAGACATCTCCGTACCGATCCTTCAAACTCTACCAAGTTTGTCTGTGAGTAGCGAGACCTATGCAACCAAGAGCTCTGATACCAACTTGTCACGACCCGAATTTCCCACCATCGGGAGTCGCGGTGGCGCCTACTGTCGGTGCTAGGCAAGCCGAGCATTAAACCTTTTTGGACAAAACACAACAGTAATAACAATAATAAACCTTTAAATAAAAGCGGAAGTCTTTCATAGCATAAATAACTGGAAAACCAAAAATGCGGAAGCTTAACATTTCACTACCCAAGACTGTAGTCGCTATCTCACGGACCACTAATGAATGCTGCAAACAAGTCTGAATAGAAAAATACATCATGTCTGTCTCGGTACAATAAAAACAAACAAAAAATATGGAAAGGGACTCCGGCCTGCGAACTCCAGCTAGGCTACCTCGTAGTCCCTAGACTGAAGTTAGCTCCCACTCAACGTGCTACTGCTGTGGTCCAAAAGCAACTCCGGTACCGTGATCTATGCAAAAAGCATAGAAGTGTAGCATCAGCACAACCGACCCCATGTGTTGGTAAGTGCCTGGCCTAACCTCTGCGAAGCAGTGACGAGGCTAGGCAAGACTACCAAATCAACCTGTACAATTCTATATATATATATATATGTGCAATAAAAGGAAAGAATACCAAAACCAAACAGTTAAAAGGGAGGGAAACATGCGATGGGGGAGTACAATTCGGATATAAAAGTCATCAACTTAAATAAGAAAAAGGGCACAACAATAATTAATAGAGACAAGAAATCCAATAGTTGCACGGCATCAACCTTCGTGCTTTTACTATCATCCTCACCCAAGGCAATCAAATAAAATGCACTGCATCACCCTTTGTGCTTTTCCTCACATAACCCTCACAACAATGGCACAGAATGACCCTTCGTGCAACATAATCAACAATGGCACGGAATGACTCTTCGTGCATAATATAATCAAAAATAGCACGGAATGTCCCTTCGTGCGAATATAATCAAACAATGGCACGGAATGACCCTTCGTGCATAATATAATCAACAATAGCACGGAATGTCCCTTCGTGCGAATATAATCAAACAATGGCACGGAATGACCATTCGTGCATAATATAATAAACAATGGCACGGAATGACCCTTCGTGCATAATCACTCTTCCTCACCCAAAAAACAATGACAACCAAACGGGCGAGGGAAATAAATAATAACAAAAAATGTCCCGGCAAGGGAAGAAGACAATCAAACATCCAAATCCCGGCAAGGGAGCAACAACAATCACTTACTCATCCCGGCAAGGGAGATAATCACATCTCTTTCCAATTCTTTCATTTCTTACTCGATAGTATTTTATCGTTTGAGCCAATGCTCCAAAGAAATTCACAATTCATAAATAAATCCTCCAACTTTTCACATTATGTAGAAAATCATTAATTAGCTTTGAAGAGTCCTAAAGTATACAAAAAAAAGTACCAACAAAGACCCACGGTCATACTAGACACCGATGTATAGATACTCGTTTCCATGCCTATACACCATACTCGATCATTTAGCAATTAACATTAAATAATACTCTAATCCTATTCCCTCAAGACAAAGTAAGATCAAACACTTACCTCGGTCCAAAGAATAGCAATCAACTCTCCAATACTGCCTTCATCCGACTCTAAAATAATGGTATCTAGGCATAATTAATTCAATAATATCAATAAAGGATCAACAACATAATCTCATAGCCTAGAAATGAGTTTTCTAGCATTCTCCCAAAAATACCAAATTTCGACAATGGGCCCACATGGTCCAAACACGAGGCTCGGACCAAAACATAGTCACCCATAACCCCACGAGTTCAAATATATACTTTGTTTTAAGATTTGACCCCAAACTGTGGTTGAATCACCCAAAAATCTCAAAACCCTAACTCTACCCAAAACCCCTAATTTCTACCTTGAATTCATGATTTAAGGCTATGAAATTAGTAATTAATGAAGGAAATTGAAGAAAACAAGTTAAACAATGCTTACCCAAGAAGTTTTGATGAAGAAGTGCTCTAAAATTCGCCCTAGGACTTTGGAGAAGGAAGAGCTCGTGAAGGGTTATGTTTTTCCCGTCACTAGTTCTGTTTTTGACTTAAAAATTCGCTGGGCAAAATTGCCCTTCGCGTTCGCAGGAAAGGGACCGCATTCGCGAAGGGTAGACTGGGCAACGCATCTCGTTCGCGATGGAAGGCTGCAAATGCGAAGAGGAAAAAGCTGGGGGCCCAGGGACTGTTATATGCGAACACGATAATTAGGTCGCGAACGCGTTGAAGGGGGAAGGCTGAGCTACCGAACGTGGAAGTTCAAGCGCGAACGCGATGAGTAAAATGAGGGCCAAGTCTTCTGAGTCAAATACTCTACGCGAACGCGATAAGGCAGATGCGAACGCGATGAAGGACAAAGTTGAAGCTTCGCGAATGCGATAGGCCTAACGCGAATGCGAAGAAGAAAATCACTGGGCACCTGCTGCAGAATTTTCTACAATTTTCCTAAGTGAAAAACTACCCCGAACCTCCGAAAACACTCTCGAGCCCTCGGGGCTCCTAAACAATCACACACACTAACCCAATAACATCCTACGAACTTACTCGAGTGATCAAATCGCCAAAACGACATCAAAATCATTGAATCAAGCCTCAAAACTCATGATTTTTCTTCTAAACATCATAAACTTTCAAACTTGGAACTCATAGTCCGAAACACGTCAAACGACGTCCGATTTCGACCAAACTTCACAGAAAGTGCTTAAACAATATATAAGACTTGGGCCGAGCGTCGTAACCAAAATACGAGCCCGATACCATAGTCTTTTAATCAATTTTCATTTCCATTTTTCCTGAAAAATTTTAGAAAAACAATTTAACAGAAAAATTCTTTTACTCGGGTTCTAGACCTCAGATTTCGACTCCGGGCACATTCCCATGTCCCATATTTTTCTACGGACCTTCCGGGACCCCCAAATCACGGGTCCGGGTCCGTTTACCAAAATTGTTGACCGAAGTCAACTTTAATCATATTAATATCAAAATTCTTCAAATATTTCACAGATTTCACATATTTCAACATAAAAGCTTTCCGGCTACGCGCCTAGACTACGCACGCAAATCAAGACAACTATAAGTGAGGTTTTAAAGGTCTCGAAAGCACGGAATAAGGGAGAAACCCGGTGATGACCCTTTGGGTCGTCACAACCCTCTTCCGCAGATGCGGTCCCGCTTCTGCGGAACCTTGACCGCATCTGCGGTCCACAAACCTTCGAACAAATCTGCTTCTGCGGCTCCCTCAACTACTTCTGCGAGGCTTCTTCTGCAGTCCCATTTCCGCAAAAGCGAAAACACCAGTAACCAGATCCTTCAGGCTTCTTCAAAATCTCATTTTTGATCCGTTAACCACCCGGAATCCACCCGAGGCCTCCCGGGACCTCAACCAAACTTACCAACCAATCCCAAAATATATTACGGACTTGCTTGAGGCCTCAAATCACATTAAACAATACTAAAATCATCAATCGACCTCTAATCCAAGCTTTATGAACTTTGAACTTTCCAATTTCTATTTTCGATGTTTAAACGTATCAAATCATGTCTGATTGACCTCAAATTATGCACACAAGTCATATTTGACATTACAGACTTACTCCAGCTTTCGAAATTGGTTTTTGACCCCGATATCAAAAAGTCCACTTCCGGTCAAACTTCTCAAAAACCTTCAATTTTCTATCTTTAGCCAAATGGCTTCAAAATGAACTATGGACCTCCGAATTCACTTCCAATCGTGCTCCCAACTCCAAAATCACCATAGGAGCTATTCACAGTCTCGAAATCCCAAACGGACATTGATAACTCTGAAATGCACTTCAAACCAAACTTATGAAATTTCTTCCAAAATGCTAACTTCCACAATAGGAGCCATAACGCTCCCGGTTATCCAAAACCCAATCCGGGCATACGCCCAAGTCCGAAATCATCATACGAACCTGCTGGAACCTTCAGATCCCGATTTTGAGGTCGTTTACTCAAAATTCCAATCTTCGTTCATTCTTTCAACTCTAATCTTCCGAAATAAGAATTCTCTTCCCAAATCAACTCTGGACTTCCCAAAATTCAATTCCGAACACACGAACAAGTCACAATACCCGAAATGAAGCTGCTCATGGCCTCAGATTGTTGAACGACGCACTAGGGCTGAAAATGACCGGTTGGGTCGTTACATTCTCTCCCACTTAAACATACGTTCGTCCTCGAACGTGCTGAGAACTATACCGAAATAGCTTGAAATAACTGCTTAGCACCTCATGCACCTTCCCGTGCTACCACAACTTAGTTGAGCACATTAGCTCGATAAGTTTTGAAGATACTCCCCTTTATTCAAGCAAATAAGCCTTTGAGCCCAATTCCAACATCCAGAATTCTATGCCAGGCCTGTTTCCAACATACGATCACCGTATCAATCACTATACGCTATACTCAAGCATGACTGCTTAACTCTGCTAAATTCACACATTGCATTACTTTACTCATAGGACCACAATAATATTTTTGTTTGAATTAATCGAAATTCCACGAATCAGATGCTCCCATTTCACCTCATGACCTATATAGGTCTTACTCTAACTATTACAATACCGCCACGATGGATGAGATGCCGAAATTTATAATCAACTGCCGAGTCAATCAATCATCGAGTCTATACTTCTGACAAGAAACATTCCACATTCTGAACCAAATAATGATCTTCGCTCCTTAATGTACTTCATATAATCAGATTGCACTGATACTAAATCCCACAATCTCATCTTACCCAGTACGAATTTCTTAGGCAATAAGACACTCCGAATGCGATCACAATTCTCATATGACGCCACAATGTGCCAATAGGCTACCAATCCGAATACAACACAAACAGAAAATCGAACTCTGGAAGGAATTACCTAAACCCCGCGCTAATACGGACTTCCCTTAGAAGATAGGAAGTGAAACACACAAAAAAATAACATATAGAGGACCAGACTCGTCATCATACTATCGCGGCACGCAACCCGATCCAAATGACATACCCATGGCGGTGTGCCACCCGATCCACATATAAATCTCACATAAGGAGATTGCACTTCGAGCTAAATCTGCTCATTACAATAAAAATATCGAATTTTGATCGCAAGCACGCTAAGTGCATAATACCATCCTTGAGAAAACACATAGCGCCATAGGCTACAAAACTCAAGCACAACTGAGGTGCGATACAAGATCTGAATCTCAAAAGCCATTTTGCTCACATAACGTCATCGCCACGCGGAACCTCAACACATAAGAATTTACCAAGCCGTTTCACAACTCATACAGCACAATACATCATTACCTGGAATAGCTGATGACAAAATAACACCCCTACTGTTCCTCCATAGGGAACGCTCGTTGAAACGAACACCACTGGCCTGATATAAAGCCATGTTCACAAATAAATCAATCCATTGATCTCAAGCCGATTATTTATTTCACCCACTTGGCTAATAACCTTTCAAAGGTCCATAGTAACTCCCTTTTCCTTATAACACATAAGAACAACCATCATAACCGGAGCAACCTCCTCGGTTCATAACCCAATAAACAAAGTGCCATCCGGGCCTAAATTCTCGAATTAATGATATTACCACAATTCTCATACTTGGCCTAAATCTTTAGTCAATCAAGGGACTACATGTCACACTTATACAATCTTCCCATGGGTCACGCCCCTACAATCTTCGGAAATAAATAACAGGTCCGCTCATCCAAACCATCGGACGCACTAACGCTGAAAAGTGATCAAGAATTCTTAACCAGGATGCAAGGCCTTTTTCACAAAATATCGATCTCAGGTGGCGGTGAAAACAACACCAATTTACTTTTATTATTCACCCCTTTCCTTGGTCCTCCGAGCCTGAGACATCCTTACCAACACCAAATTGCAACCTTAATCCTCACTTCGAATTTCTATGCTACTCACTGCACCCAACATGCTAATATACGATAGAACACAATTTTTATCATAACTCCAAAATCGTTAATTTTTAACACTTCATCATATACGAACTTTTTACTTAACTCACTGCAGGAGAATCATAGCAACACACAGGTAAATTCCCATAACCGTAGATGTGCAAACCTCTAATAGTGGTTCAAGCCACCATAGCCCTTCCGGAATCCACTTCCACTTAACAAGTCATAACAGAAGAATGCCCCTGATAAATAATCAATCACACGTACCTCCATAAATCATACACATAACTTTATCTCCAAACTGATCACTGGCCCCAATATGACAATTAAACTATGACTAATCAAATTACATTCTTCCAATTCCTCCTTGCTTGCCTTAAAAATAAGACTAACTCCATCCAACACATAACATACTCTATCTACCCTCGGCCCGAGTGACCTTGAATCACGAGACCATGCTGTCTCCATTCCCACGAACTATTCCATATCACTCAAATGCTACGCCACAAGTCAAAATATCATAGAACATCCTGGGAGCCTTCTCATAAGCTGCTACAAAGCTTGATTCTTAACTGTACTCGTAGGTTCGAAATCATTGGGCACCACACTTTAACTTCTGAATTCACTAGGAACATTATTGAGAGCCACCCGCTCTGACTTGGTCCCAACTATAATTCACTCCATAAATCTTATAACACACAAATACTCTCTCGGTGAAGCACCCGGCGAAATCGCTTTCTCTGAAACCTGTATCCATACAAGCATAAATCCTGAACCTTTTTCCAAGTCCGAACATGAGCCAATAAGGCCAACCATCGCATGCCTCCAACGATTCATTTGCTCGAATTACCACTTATGGTCTTTTCTCATAGCTGAGTTAATCCATCAATATGCTAATAACTAGAAATCACGCAAGTAGTTAATCATACAACCCAATCATAAGCGGTGGGACTCTCCCACTTAGCTTGAATCCATCATTTCACCATTTTTGAGTTTGCCCAACCTTTTTACCTCTTATTGACATAACCTCGCGCCATAAGTTATCAAAATTTCTAGAAATCTTCCTGTAAATCCCCATCTTTGATATTCTGAATCATTAACCACATTCGCACGACCGATCTCTTTGTTGAACAACCAATATAATTCTTTACAGAAGCTTTACCAACCACATGAACGCTAACCTGCTCACGGAGAATAAACCACCTAGGGGAATCACCTCCTGACATCTTCCCACTCCGTTGTACGGGGTACATTCACTATGACACCAATAGCCCATCCTGAGTCCGAGCTCACCTTCCAGTTGCAAAAGTCCATTCGCCCCTCGCAGACATCAATTAAATGTGTGGCAACATCCTTCCAAATTTAGGGTTATGCTGCACCCTCTTCCATTTCAAGCAGCTCCTTTCCGCCATATCAATCTTCTGCCGCAAAATATCCCATACTTAACATCATACCCGCAGGCTTCAATCACCAATCATTAAAATCCCCAATTCGATCCAAACTCTCTTTAAGGCGCGTAGTCATCCTACTACCAAGCCCATATGCAACTCTCGCCACCCTCCCATTTTGGCGGAAATCACCTCTTTAATTAACCACTCGACCTTTCTCCTTTAATCAGCTGCTCGACCTAGGCTTCTTATACATGGCCCTTCAGAAGTTCAAAACTCCGCCTGACACTTCCCACATGTTTTCTCATCTTTTGCTGCTCAGTTGTTGCCTTAATAAAATATATCTTCATGGAACTTTAATTCACAATTTGTTACTGACTTTAAACTTTTCCGAAGGTCCTCTTTCTCAAACCATCAACATTTGAAATACTGATTCAATCCTAAATCACCGCACCATGCGATATCTGACAGTCGTAACTCTAATACTATTTCACAATATCCTGCCATAAAGGTGAATTGTAGCAGGTTATAATATCGACAAACTTACTACGTCCAATTAGCACAACATCACCCCAATGTAGAGGAAAACTCCACCACGTTTCATTGCTTCCACCAGTCCACTTCTGACCATCCTCAGTTCGCTTTGACTTTTCCCTGCTGGGAATAAAATACTGAATCCCTTGATTACACACTGAGTAAACCTCCCTTCAATTCATTCACCGCCCCGACACATGGGCAAACACCCTACTATTACAACAACACTGCAAAATAATCGCTCTTAAGCTTTATGGCAACCTGTGCCTAGCCTTAAGGCTCTTAGAAGTTCTGTTAATGAGCTGAAACAATATAATATCCCTCCGTAATGCGACTATAATAGTCCAATCAACTATACCGGGAAAATCATCCCGCACCACATTTGTAGTGCCATTGCAATCCCTCAATTTTCGATTTATAACAAGTGCTCGCGTCGCGTAAGATTGAGTGGGAAGGAATCAAAGGCATAAGCTTCAAAGGAATCGAACCGCACGATAAGGAAACAAAGAAGGGAAGTACTCATAACAGCCCTATCGCCTCCCAAGGATAAGTACAGACGTCTCTGTACCAATCCGCGACACTCTACTAGATTTGCTCATGAATCGTGAGACCGACGGGAACCTAGTGCTATGATACCATATTGTCACGATTCAAAATCCACTAAGGGTTGTGGTGGCGCCGGACACCGATGTCAGGCAAGCCAACTAGAATACTTATCAAATCTCATTTTTAACACTTTTGAAATTCAGGATTTTCCTTCCATATTTAGAAATTTGTAAAGAATAAATTCTCAAATCGAATTTAAATGCTAAATAGTTCATACAATACTTCAAACCATCCCAGAACTTGGTATCACAAGTGCATGAGCAACTATCGATAAGGAAAATAAAATACAACATCTGTCCGAAATACAGTGGACAGGGTATAAATAATAAAAATGCTAAAAGGAACTACACTAGCTGCGGGTCGTCTCGAATAATGCAGCTCACCTAGTCCCAGAGTCATCCATGCTGCTACGCCCAGTAGGCTGCTAGATATATATATATATATATATATGCAACAAAAATGCACAGAAGTGTAGTATGAGTACATAATCAACGTGTACTCAGTGAGTGTTCCGCCTAATCCCGAAGGGGTATAGACGAGATGGTCAACTTGACACTCTCTAATAGTCCAATAATGATCCGTCCTTAATATAAATTGAACAGTGGATTTATTTTATAAACATGATTATAATCCAGATAGAGGAAACAAGTAAACACGTAATTCTTTTGTAGGAAAATTTTTAGAATTTCTTTTTAAATATAATCCAAATATTTTTAAGCCATAAAAGGGCAATGATAACTTAATTAAGTTCAGGTAGCAACACAAATATGCGCAAATCATACCGAGGCGATGGCCCGATCCAACAGAAATAAATGTGCACTTGCCGAGGGTCGACAATGCGCCTATAGATGCATCTATTAATCTGCCAAGTCGTTCGGCCCATTCCAAAATAAACACACACAGACAGACAATCAGACAAGAAGTCAACATGGATCAATTATCCAAGAAAAACGAATTCTCTTTAATAATTTGAGAAAACGAAGCTTAAGTCCTTTTTAGAAATCCATTTATTAATTCAATTTGATTTACAAGAATCAAATGTCAATAGGATTACAGATATTCCTAGTATAGCATGCTGATGTGTCCTAACTACCCAAACAATAGCATAATAGTAACTACGCACGGACTCTCGTCACCTCGTGCGTACGTAGCCCCCATATATAGGAGCACATAATCAATTATTTCACCTATGGGGTAAATTTCCTCTCACAAGATTAGAAAGGAGACTCACCTCGCTCCAAAGATCCACAACCCGCATCTACATTCTTCCAAAGACTTGTACCAATGCAAAATGCTCCAAAACTAGCCAACGATCATATAAATCCATTAATATATGCTCAATTATACTTTACAACCCTATTTATAACAGTTCTTAAACCCGAACGAAAAGTTGACAAAAATGCTCTCAGGCCCACGTGCCCAGAATCCGAAATTTCTCGAAGATAAAGTTTACCCATGAACTCACGAACTCAAATATATGATTTTCTCTTAATTTCATAATCAAAATCATGGTCAAAATCCAAGAATACTTATTTTCTAGGGCTTCCTCTAACCCTCAATTTTCTACCCATTTTCATACTAAATCCATACATAATTAATGTATTTAGCTCAAAATAGGTAGGAATAACTTATCTTAACATTATTGATGAAGATCCTATCTTGAACCCTTCCAAGAATCACCGAAGCCATGAAAAATGTGAGAGAAATGGCCAAATCCGACTTTAAAACAATGCTTCTGCCCCAGTTATTTCTGCTCCTGCGAAAATTATTCTCGCTTAAGCGTTTCCGCTTTTGCAGTCAAAAGCCGCTTCTGCGGTGCTAGACTCAGCTCCTCTTTTCCGCTTCTGCGATACCCTCTTTCGCAGATGCGGTCCCGCTTCTGCGGAACCTTGAATACATCTGCGGTCCACGAACCTTCGAACAAATCTGCTTCTGTGGCTCCCTCAACCGCTTTTGTGGGGCCGCTTCTGCGGTCCCATTTTCGCAGAAGCGAAAACACCAGCAACAAGATCTTTCAGCCTTCTTTAAAATTCCATTTTTGATCCGTTAACCACCGGGAATCCACCCGAGGCCTCCCGAGACCTTAACCAAACCTGCCAACCAATCCCAAAACACATTATAGACTTGCTTGAGGCCTCAAATCACATCAAACAACGCTAAAATTATCAATCGACTTCCAATCCAAGCTTTATGAAATTTAAACTTCCCAACTTCTACTTCCGGTGTTTAAACCTACCAAATCATGTCCGATTGACCTCAAATTTTGCAAACAAGTCATATTTGACATGACGAACCTAATCCAGCTTTCAGAATTGGATTCCGACCCCGATATCAAAAAGTCCACTTCCGGTCAAACTTCTAAAAAACCTTTAAATTTCTATCATTAGCCAAATGGCTTCAAAATGACCTATGGACCTACGAATTCACTTCCGATCGCGCTCCCAACTCCAGAATCACCATACGAAACTATTCACAGTCTCAGAATCCCAAACGGACATTGATAACACTGATATGCACTTCAAACCAAACTTATGAAATTTCTTCCAAAATGCTAACTTCCACAATAGGCGCCAAAACGCTCCCAGGTTATCCAAAATCCAATCCGGGCATATGCCCAAGTCTGAAATCATCATACGAACCTGCTGGAACCTTCAGATTCCGATTCCGAGGTCGTTTACTCAAAATTCCAATCCTAGTTCATTCTTTCAACTCTAAGCTTCTGAAATAAGAATTCTCTTCCCAAATAAACTCTGGACTTCCCGAAATTTAATTTCGACCACATGAACAAGTCATAATACCTGAAATGAAGCTGCTCATGGCCTCAGATTGCTGAACGATGCGCTAGGGCTCAAAACGACCGGTCGCGTTGTTATCAACCTGCATGCATGAATTAGATGTGAGTATTTTGGAGCGTCTTTATCACTAAGTTGTATCTAGGGGTGTTGAAAAAACAGCGAAAAACTGATCCAAACCGAAAATCAAACCAAACCGACCAAAAAAATGGATATTTTTTGGTTTGATTTGATATAGGAGTAGCTATTTTAAATTTATTATTACATATATATATATATATATATATATATATATATATATATATATATATATATATATATATATATATATATATATATATATATATGCAAAGATTCAAAACATTTATGGTGAATGTTAATCGTTTGCACTTTTAGTACAGTTTTTTTTACCTTTATATTCTAGTTTGATTGGTAGTTTATTTTGTTAAGTGTAAAAATCCATTTCATGTTAAAAAAATATATTTTTAATTGAGTCCTTAAATTATTCATGACTATTTGATTCAATTATCATCAATATATTTTAGTAAATAATAGATTTCTCAAAACAGAGTTGATTTGATAGTGTTAAGTTAAAAATGTGGTCGCCGAAATATGTGTTTGGTAGCGCATGTCTTATATTTAAGAAAAATCAAAAAACTGACAAAATCCGACATAAATCGAATCGAGAAAAAACCGACTTAATTGGTTTGATTTGGTTTTAATATTTGAAAACCGATCCAAACCGAACCATGAACACCCCTAATTGTATTAATACATGTGAGTCCATTTCGACCAGTAATGGATGGAGCTTTCTTGGAGCTACCATGTGTGGTGTATACGGTAGAAATTGGGGCTACCCAATTTTATTCTTTGGTCGAGATAAAAATAAGGGCTAGGATGTCAAGTCCGGATCGAGGTCGATATCAATTGCAGCAAGAAGGAGGCAGACTTCGAGTGACATCGGCATAGCTTGATAACGGAAAATGTGAGATATCTGTAATTGGCCGAGGATCGTGGCGTGAAACTCGGAATGATTCAATCTACAACGGTTAATTAGATGTTAATATGGTTTCCTGCTATAATTAGAAGTGTACCTTATTTAGGACTCCCTTATTATATAAAGAGGGATGTCATTCATTTGTAATGATCATTGTTCACTGACAAGAATTTATACACTTATTACTTCCTTGCTATTTTATTTACTGTTCATCAAAGTTGCTTTATTATTTGCCATTCCACCTTGAGGCTGTCCCAAGTCGGGATCGAGACTCCACTCACATACTGGTTTGATCTATCTTATCTCCTAATTTATCTATTTGATCCCTCGTTTATCAATTGGTATTGAATTGAATCATATATTCTTAAAATTACAATATAAATTTGATTGTTACTCAAATTTTAACGTAAACATGTGGCTTAGTTGAATTACAAAAATAATACTGTCGTTATTCTTCTATTTGCTTATGAACTATCTTTAGTTAAGAGTTGTTTACGCGCCTCAAAGCCAAATAAGTCTTATATTAATTTTTAACAATACTATTACGAGTGTTCTAACGTTTTGAAGATATTTCAGTTTATAATATTTGAAGATTCTATTATCTTGATTTTAATAGTGTAGTTATATATTGCACTATCTTTTTTAAACAGCCACTCATGACCAAACTTTAGAGAGACACATACATTTAATAATATATGTGTTAAAAATAAAAGGTGACGTGATACCTAACGTCCTCGTGTCCTCCTAAGATAACACTTATCAAAAGCAAATTTTCTAATTTAATGTATTTTTTTCTAAAAGGGAAATAAAGGAAAAGCAGATCCAAGAAGGCATAATGCTCACAAGTAAACTTTGTGAAAATTGTTCTTCCAAGCTACCGTACGTAGCCAGTTACTATATGACGTATTCCTGGAATCCAATTTTGTCTTCAGCTTCGGCAACAGAGCCTTCTTCATATAAACTGTATAAAGTAACTTTTGTGATTTATCAAAAAAAAAAAAATTGCAATTTATGTGATTTACCAATGTCTAGAAGAGCATGCCCATACTGCATTCATCATTGTTCGATTCACAATATTTTGGCTTTTCCAAGCACTTATATAGACCACTCATGCTTCAATTTTCTTGTCACTATATGAAACTTCTTAGTTAAGCCTATTGTAAATAGCTCATAGGGGTTAGAGTGCCGAAAAATATTTTTAAGTGCTGAAATTGAATTAATAAATATGCAGTTTGTGGGTTTGTTTGATAAGAAATTCTTTTATTCAAACAACTAAAATACTCTTAAAATTTTCACAAAATTTATAAATTTAAAAGAAATTTTATAAAGAAAAGGAAGAACAATAGTGTTGAGGCTGGTAGTTAGAAGTAGTTATACAGCTGTATGCATGCCAACTGCTAATGAGTTGGCATTGGTGTATGATTAAGTTAACAAGTTAGTTAGTTAGTTAGCCATGTGTACGAATATGAAGTTTTATTTTTGTAAATGATGTAAGTGAATTTCACTTCGTACTTAAAATGATAAATTACATCGAGAATATATACACAAAAGCTAGACACATAAGTCAACAATGAATCCCTGAGATAACGCCTTCTACCTACAATATTTGACTATCTATCCGACATACAATCTTATATTTGAAATACTCTCTGACAATATCTAACACTCCCCCTCAAGATGGAGCATACATATTATATGCTCCAAGCTTGCTACAAATGTGTACAATCCGAGCTTCTCTAAGGGACTTAGTAAGCACATCTGCCAACTGGACATTTGAATCAACGAAGCTGGTGGCAATGCATCCGGACTCAATCTTTTGCTGAATAAAATGACAATCTCCTCTATATGTTTCGCTCTTTCATGAAAACGGGATTAGAAGCAATATGAAGGGCAACTTGATTGTCACATATAAGCTTCATCTGTTTGAATTTGACACATTTCAATTCTTGGAGGAGTTGTTTCAACCAAATAAGCTCGCATGTAGCTAGGACCATAGCTCGATATTCTACTTCTGCATTAGATCTGACAATAACATATTGTTTTTTACTTTTCCAAGAGATTATATTTCCCCCAATCATTATACAGTACCCAGAAGTAAATCGTTTATCTGACGGAGAACCTGCCCAATCAGCATCAAAATATCCAACAATGTCTGTGTGACCTTTGTCTTCATATAATAGTCTTTGCCCTTGAGCTTCTTTGATGTATCTTAGGATGCGAATTACTGCGTCCCAATGATCTTTATACGGAGCTTGGAGAAACTGACTAACCACACTTAGTGCAAATGAAATATCCGGTCCTGTGATAGTAAGATAATTTAGTTTACCGACCAGTCTTCGATATCTGCCAGGATCATTCAATGGCTCCCCCTGTCCAAGGACTAGTTTGACATTTGGATCCATAGGAGCGTCAATAGGTTTGCAGTTTAACATGCATGTTTCCTCTAGTATGTCCAAAGCATATTTTCTTTGTGAGATAGCAATACCCGATCTTGGATTTTGCTACCTCGATTCCCAAGAAATACTTTAACTTCCCCAAGTCCTTGGTTTGAAAGTGACTGAATAGATGTTGATTTAGTTGAGATATTCCTTCTTGATCATTTTTGGTTATGACAATGTCATTAACATAAACGACCAAATAAATATTATTTTCTGGACCATTATGTCGATAGAAAAACGGAGTGATCTACTTCACTTCGAGACATCCCAAATTGTTGGACAACAGAGCTAAATCTTCCAAACCATGCTCTCAAAGATTGCTTAAGGCCATATAGTGAATGTTTCAGACGACATACTTAGTTTGACTCCTCCTGAGAAACAAACCTAGGAGGTTGCTCCATCTAAACTTTCTCAGCAAGCTTACCATTTAATAAAGCATTCTTTATATCTGGTTGATGAAGCGACCAATGACGCATTGCTGCTAAGGAGATAAGCAGTCAGACGGATGCAATTTTGGCAATGGGGGAGAATGTGTCACCATAATCAAGGCGATAAATCTGGGTGTATCTTTTAGCAACAAGGCGAGCTTTCAGGTGATCAATTGTTCCATCTGAACCTACCTTTACTATATAGATCCAACGACATCCAACAGTAGATTTTCCTTTAGGTAACTAGACTGATTCCCAAGTGTTATTGGTCTTTAGAGTAGTCATTTCTTCGATCATAGCACCTTTCCACCCTGAATGTTCCAATGCTTCACCAACAGTCTTTGGTATAGGTATATGATATAAAGAAGCTATAAAGGTATAATATAATGGGGACAATCGATGATAACTTAAGCAGTTAAATTGTATTGGTTTCTGAGCAGTACGTATACCTTTGCGTATGACAATTGGTGGAGTTACTGCATCTGATGAAGGCATGACTGGAGCAGGTGACTTAGGAGCAAGAATGAGTCATCGGGAGCTGCCAATGTATCTAGATCAGGTGTAGTTCTATCATTAGTATTAGCTAGAGGTACTTGGAGAGGAGGAGGAGAGCCTTAAGGGCTATCTGGAAGACTAACCTGCGATATAGGAAATATAGGCACTGGCAAAACTTGAGGCATCAAATTTCGATTTGTAGTGTTTAGTGAAAAATTGGGAGACGTCTCAAAAAAGGTGGTTACATCTGCAGAGATCAAATATTTATGTGCTTTTGGATCATAGCATTTATAACCTTTCTAGTAATGAGAATATCCAAGAAAGACAAACTTAATTGACTTTGGTTGGAGTTTGTCATTTCCAGGACTGTGATCATGAACAAAGCAAGTACATCCAAACACTCTCAAAGGTAAATGATAGGGATTTTGACCTGGAATGAGAATTGAGTGAGGACTTTGATGTTGCAACACAGAATAAGGCATCCTATTGATTATATAGCAAGCAACGAGAACACCATCTCCCCAAAAACGAATAGGAACGTGATGGTGTATAAGTAAGGTACGAGTAGTTTTAATAAGATGCTGATTTTTACGTTTGGTGACTCCATTTTGTTGAGGAGTATATGCACAAGAAGTCTGATGAGTGATTCCTTGAGATGACATGAAACTAGTGAAGGGGATGATAAATACTCTTTTACATTGTCACTACATAATACCTTTACTGAAATACCAAATTGATTATTTACCTCAACGCAAAAGTTTTGAAAAATAGAAAACAATTCAGAATGATTTTTCATTAGAAATACCCATGTGCAGCGGGAGAAGTCATCAATAAAGGTAACAAAATACTAAAATCCTAAACTTGAAACAACACGACTAGGACCCTAAACATCTGAATGAACAATGTCAAATATAGATGAACCCTATTATTGACTCTTTTAGGAAACAAAGTGCGAGTGTGTTTCCCAAGCTGACAAGATTCACATTCAAAAGAAGACAATGTGGAAAGATTAGGAATTAATTTTTGAAGCTTTGCAAGACTCGGGTGGCCTAAACGACTGTGGAGTAGATCAGATGATGCAGCGGAAGTGAAGGCAGCTGGTGGTTGTGATCTGGACATTTGATATAGTCCATGTGACTCATATCCTGTTCCGATCGTCTTTCCCATTCTCCAGTCCTGCACAACAACAGAGTTAGCACAAAATGTGACAGAACAATTAAGACTTTTGGTTAATTTACTAATGAAAATCAAATTGAATGGGAATTCTAGAGAAAATAAAATTTAGTTTAAAGAGATGGAGGGAAGAAGTTGCACTTCTCCTATTCCTTTTACTGCAGTTCGCGAGCCATTAGCAAGGGTAACCGCAGAGAGGGTTGAGAAAGGAATAAGGTTTGAAAAAGATTCTGATTGCTGGAGATATGGTCAAATGCACCAGAGTGTAGTATCCATGAGCAATTGGGTGAAGACCTGCTCAGACAAGCAAAGAAATTACCAGTTTTTGAGGTGCCATATGAGAGTGATTGTTGTTTAGCCACTTGATACTACAGGTAATCACTATAATCCACTCCAGATAAAGTATTAAAATCTGCATGTTGATCATCTGTTTCACCTTTTGAACAATGTGGGCTGTACTGCGATTGTGTGTATGTGATGGTTAACTATGCAATTTCCAACAAGTTTGTCGAGTATGGCATGGCTTGTTACAATAATTGAAGTAGGGTTTGGTACTTTTACCTTTTCCTCTTTGAAAGATATTTTGTTCCTGTGGATTTTCATTTTGCCAGCTAATACATATGTCTCCACTTTATTAGTATCAAGTGTTTCTGTTCCAATATGCAATAGTCGAGCTGAAACCTCAACTAATGAAGGAACTACTGAGCTTGCCAATATCTGATCCTTTACAGGGCTGAGATCAGATCGAAGTCCTTTCAGTGCCAAAACCATGAAGAACTCATCTCTTTGTTGCTCCAGGGTGGTGACACTTTCAGTAAATGGCATGAGTGAGTCAAATTGATCTTTCAAGATATCTATTTGTCCTAAATAATTCGTCATATCTTGATTGTTCTGCTGAAGTTGGACTAAATCTGAAACTACTTTGTATATTCGTTGTATATCATTAGTATACAATACTTTAGCTTTAGTCCAAACTTTATAGAAAGTTTTACAAGATTGAAACAAATTGAATAATTTAGGATCCAAATAGTTCCATAAAAGATTACACAATTTTTCATCAATTGAAGTCCACTTAGTTTTTTCACTAGTGCCAATTTCACTAGCCTTTTTGACTAAGTGATCCTCATATCCCTGTCCCAGTAACCACATCTCAACAGAAGAAGACCACGGTGAAAAATTATTACTACCTTGTAATTTAACAATAGTAATAATGGAAGGGTTTGAAATTGAAGAGAAAAATGGTTTGACTTCTTCTATTGTGGATGACTCACCTGTCTGTGAATAATCATCTTGCTTTGATATTTTGAGATTCTAATTCCGAAAAGATCAAATAGGTAAAAATAATATGTTTCAAATAGCTTCCATTAGAATCCATAATAAGCCAAAATAAGTGTTTGATGTAGAGGAAAAACGAATATCAATAGTGAACTTTTTGAAAAAAAGTAATAAAGAGGTGAGACCAAAAACAATAAAGAGTTGGGACAATAAAGTGGACTTGAATTAGCTTTAACGAAAAGTTTATCTTAAACCCAATTACTCTGTTCCTCTCTCAAAATATAAGACCGAATAACTCTTCTTCCAATCTCATTACAACTTCAATAACAACAACACGAAGCAAAAGTAGAGAAATTTCTTACTGTATTACAAAAATGGCAAGATTGATGCCTTTCTTTATAAACTCAAGATTGTGGAAACAAGATCTAGTTGGGAAAGGAGACTAGTAATGGACTCGGGGGTCAGAGGGTAACAAGATCTGACCCGGAGTAGTGACTGCCATAAAAAAGCAGCCGGAAAAAGTATGAGTCTCTACCGAGATTGTAGAGGCTCTGATACCATGTGAATGACGCAAGTTTATTTCACTTCATACTTAAAATGATAAATTACATCGAGAATATATACATAAAAGCTAGACACATAAGTCAACAATGAATCCTGAGATCACGCCTTCTACCTACAATATTTGACTATCTATCCGACATATAATATTATATTTGAAATACTCTCTGACAATATCTAACAATTTTCATTTCAGATTTTGTAGCTCAGTATCAATTAAGTGAGGATGCATTTCTCTTCCTTCTCTCTCGTCTTGTTTCATTTCCTCTTCTACCCATCTCTATAGCTGACCTCCATTAACATTGTTTTAGAGCTCCGATGAAGTTACCCGGTTCAGTAATTAGGAGAAGTTTGCTACGAAGAGAAGCAAAAAATTCTCACAAATTGAGCTTGTATTCGAGTTTGTGATCTATGGCAATAATTCCTCTGTGATTGAATCTCAATTCACTGAAAACTTCAATCTCAATTATTGATTTTTGAAGACCTGCTAATTGGTTACTATAATGACTATCGAAGAAATTACTTCCTCTACTCCAGCCACTCCAACACTACATGATCAGAATGTAGACCTAGTTCATAGAAATCACCCTCTCTATATCTACCCGTATGATACACAAGGTGCAGTTCTTATTTCAATTCAACTTCGAGGTTCTGAGAATTATTCATTGTGGAGTAGATCTATGAAAATTATATTTTATGGTAAAAAATAAGTTAGGTTTTGTGTTAGGAACCTGTAGAAAATACATGTATGATCCTTGCCTACATGACTATGGGATAGGTGTAACACTATTGTGTTAGCTTGGATAAGGAACACTATGGCTCCAAATTTATTTAGTTCTGTGATATACGCTTTTGATGGCACAAGGTTTGGGAAGACCTTCGTGAGAGGTTTGATAAGGTCAATGCATCTAGATCCTTTTACTTACACAAGGAAATTGAGAAGCTAACACAAGGATATTATCTGTATTTGAACATTTTTCAAAACTTTGAGAATTGTGGGTTGAATATAAGGCTTTAGTTCCTCCTCCTTCATGTGGTTGTCCCGAATCTAAACAAAATGCAGAACATTATCAGCTTCGAACATTGTATTAATTTCTTACTAGGCTAAATAATACTTTTGATAATGCTAAGGATCAGATTCTTATGACTAGACCAGTACCTGATATAAACCATGCATATGCAATGGCCATTAATGTGAAAAGTTAGAGAAAAAACAATGCTATAGTTGGTGTTGCTGATCTTACAGCTCTACTGAGTAATAGACTTCCTACTGGTGGTTACAATCGTAGTTGTAAACCCAAAAATAACTTTGGAAGGTCATCTCTTCAGTATGAATTCTGCCATTTTAAAGGTCACACTAGAGAAAATTATTATAAACTTCATGGTTACCCCCACTGATTTTAGAGGCAGGAAAGGAGGGGGAGGTACTCCTGATTCCAAAGGTGCATATGCACACACTGCCAGCATAGTATCTGATTCATCTACCCTACAAAGAGGTGCTGCTGATGTGGTTCCATTATATGGTCCAACAACAATAGGTGTCTCTTAACCACCTTTCTTTATTCAAGATCAATACAATCAGATCTTGCAGATGTTAACAAAGGAAAGCAAGTTGAAATTGTGGCTAATTCTACAACAATGAATACTACAGGTGCCATAACAACTCTCATCTAGTGAGCAGTAATTGGATTATAGATATAGGTGTTACTAATCATATGGCACAACCTAATCTACTGAGCAATATTAGAAAATTGTCATATAGTGATCAAAACTCAGTTCAGCTTCCTAAGTGTGAAAACGTTATTATCAGTCACACTGGTGATCTATCATTGTTTAAGGATAAATCAGTACATCATTTGCTTTATATTCCAGATTTCAAGTTCCATTTGATGTTAGTGTCAAAAATCATAAAAGCGCTAAGATGTCTAGTAGCTTTCTTTCTTGACTTTTGCATACTTCAGGAGCTCTTCACCGGGAAGATGATGAGGATTGGTAAAGAGGAGCATGGTATCTACATTATGAAGCACAAAGAATAAGATGTCCCCAAGTAGCTGTCAGATCCTAGGCCATATCATTCCAGTCCTCTTGTAAATACTACTATTAGTGAGTCCCAAACAAATAATGCTAGTATTGAAAATTAAAATTCTACTGAGTATCTAGATGAGATTGTCTTGTGGAATAAGAGGTTAGGTCATGCACCATTAAGAGTTCTAAAGAATATAGAAAGTCTGGCTAATGTTCAGTTGAAGGAGCACTTTTGTACAATTTGTCCTATTGCTAAGCAAACAAGAATTTCTTTTTCTTCTAATAATGCATGTTATATTAATGCACTTGATCTCATACATGCTGATATCTGGGGACCATACAAAGTACCTACTCATAATGGTAGGAGGTATTTTATGACTTTAGTGGATGACTACTCAAGGTTTATCTGGCTTTTCTTAATGAATGACAAGGCAGAATCTGTTGTGATCTTGAGAAATTTTCTCTTATTAATCAAAAGTCAGTTTCACTGTAGTGTAAATTGTGTCTAAGGTCAGACAATGGTACTGAATTATTTAACGCCAAGTCACATGACTTCTACAAGAACATGGCATAGTTTATCAAAGTTCTTGTGTATACACATGTCAACAAAATGGCAGAGTTAAAAGAAGACATAGATCTATTTTTAATATGGCTAGGGCCTCAAGGTTTTAGGGTTGTGTCCCCCTAAAATTTTAGGGAGAATGTGTTACTACTGCTCTGTACATTATGAATAGGCTGCCTAATAATGTACTGAAGGGTGTATCTCCTTTTGAAAAGATGTTTCACAAGTCCCCTACTTTACAACAGCTCATTGTCTTCGGGAATCTGTGTTATGCAACTAACCTTAAAAAAATAGATAAGTTCTGCCCTAGAGCTATTCCTGTTGTTCATCTAGGCTATTCCTCTGTCAAGAAAGGTTATGTTTTGTGTAACGACCCGATCGGTCGTTTTGAGCCCCAACGTATCATTCAGTAGTCTAAAGCCATAAACAGCTTCAATTCAGGTATTATGACTTGTGTGTATGGTTAAGATTGAAATTAAGGAAGTTCCGAGTTAAATTTTAATGAAATTTCTCATTTCAGAAGCCTTAAGTTGGGAAAAATGGCTCAGATTGGAATTTTGGGTAAATGACCTCAGAATCAAGATCTCAAGGTTCCAGCAGGTTTGTATGATGATTTCAGACTTGGGCGTATGTCCGGATTAGATTTTGGATAGCCCGGGAGTGTTTTGGCGCCTATTGTGGAAGTTAGCATTTTGAAAAAAATTTCATAGGTTTGGTTTGAAGTGCATTTCAGTGTTATCAATGTCCGTTTGGGATTCCGAGACTGTGAGTAGCTCCGTATGGTGATTCTAGAGTTGGGAGCGCGATCGGAAGTGAATTTGGAGGTTCATAGGTCATTTTGAAGCCATTTGGCTAAAGATAGAAATTTGAAGGTTTTTGAGAAGTTTGACCAGAGGTTGACTTTTTGATATCAAGATCAAAATTCAATTTCGGAAGTTGGAGTAAGTCCGTAATGTCAAAAATGACTTGTGTGCAAAATTTGGGATCAATCGGACGTGATTTGATAGGTTTCGGCATCAAAAGTTGAAGTTGAAAATTCTAAAGTCTTAAAGCTTGAATTTGAGGTTGATTCATGATTTGAGCATTTCGACATGATTTGAGGCCTCGAGCAAGTCCATGATGTGTTTCGGTACTAGATAGTAAGTTTGGTTGGGGTCCCGAGGGCCTCGGGTGGATTCCAGATGGCTAACGGATCGAATCTGGAGTTTGAAGAAGTGCTGAAGCTGCTGCTCCTGGTGTTTCCGCTTTTGTGGAAAAGGGGACCGCAAAAGCAGTATCGCAGGTGCGAAGGGGAGAACACAGAAGCGGTTTTGGTTGGAGCTGCAGGGATCAGCAGATGCGGTTGGGTTTCCGCAGAAGCGGACTGCACCTGCAATGTGGAGAACCGCAGAAGCGAAAGGCCTGGATGTGGGTAAAAGTCGTAGAAACGGCAAACTGTCTGCAGAAGCGGGACCGCGGAAGTGGACATAGTTCCGCAGAAGCGAAAATTGCTGGGCAGTAGGCTTGTTTTAAAATCGTGATTGGGAGTTCATTTCTCTCATTTTTTATGGCTTGGGGCGAATGTTGGAGAGCTTCAAAGAGGGATTTTCGTCTTCTATGCTAAGGTAAGAGATTCCCACCCACTTTTGAGTTAAATACATCAATTATGTATGGATTTAAGCATGGAAATTAATGTAAAATTGAGGATTTGGAGGAAAACCTAGAAAATTATATTCTTGGAATTTAGCCACGATTTTGGGGATGGAATTTAGAGAAAACTATATATTTGAGTTCCTAAGGTCATGGGTAACCTTTATCTTTGAGAAATTTTGAAATCCGGACACGTGGGACTGAGGGCATTTTGGTCATTTCACTAAGCGGAGTTGGGAATTTGTATAATTTGAATTATTGACAAGTATTTGAGCATGTTCTCATTAGTTTGTCGTTAATTGGCTAGTTTTGGTGCATTATGCGTTAGTTCAAGCCTTCGGAAGAATGTAGAAATGCTGGTTATGAGTCTTTGGAGCGAGGTGAGTCTCCTTTCTAATCTTGTGAGGGGGAATTTACCCCATAGGTGAAGTAATTGATTATGTGATCCTATTTGTGGGGGCTACGTATGCACGAGGTGACGAGAGTCCGTGCGTAGCTACTATTATGATATTGTTCGGGTAGTTAGGACCCAAAAGCATGTTGTACGTGGATTAATTCTAAACCCATTGATAGCTTGAACTGTTTAACTCACATCGAATTAGTAAGTTAATTTGTAAAAGGATTAAACTTCATATCTTAAATTGTTAAAGGAGAATTGGTTTTATTTGAATAAATATTCCCCGATTTGTTCTTATTTGACTGATTGAGCATGTATTCTTATTTGTACATGCGTCGCATGCATGATTCGCGGGCAGGGTATGTGTTTATTTTTGGAACGGGACGAATGCCTCGGCAGATTAAATAGATGCATCTATGGTACGGGCCGCTCGACCCTCGACAGTGCATAATTTACATTTTTGTTGGAGCGGGTCGTCGACCTCGGCATGATTTGCGCATGTCTATGCTGTTGTCTTGCACTTAATTAAGTTATTATTGCCTTTTTGTGGCTTAAAAATATTTAAATCATATTTAAAAGAAATTCTGGAAATTTCCTACGAAAGAATTATGCGTTTACTTGTCTCCTCTATCCGGATTAAGATAATGATTATAAAATAAATGCACTATTTAATATATTAAGGATGAATAATTATTGGACCATTAGAGAGTGTCAAAGTTGACCATCTCGTCTCTACCCCTTAGGGATTAGGCGGGATACTCACTGAGTACACGTTGATTACGTACTACTACTACACTTCTGTGCATTTTTGTTGCACGTGCATATTTACCTCTAGCAACTTACTGGGCATAGCAGCACGGACGACTCTGGGACTAGGTGAACTGCATTGTTCGAGACAACCCGCAGCTAGTGTAGTTTCTTTCAGCATTTTTATTATTTATTTCCTATCCACTGTATTTCGGACAGATGTTGTATTTTACTTTCCTTATCGATAGTTGCTCATGCACTTGTGACACTGGGTTTCTGGGATGGTTTTCAAAGGATTGTACTAATTGTTAGTTTTTGAATTTGAATTCAAGTAGTGATTTTTTATTTATGAAAAATGGAAGGAAAAACCTTAGATTTTCGAAAGTATTAAAAGAGGATTTAATTGATAATTTTGTTGGCTTACCTGACTGAGGTGTCCGGTGCCACCACAACCCTTAGTGGATTTTGGGTCATGACAAAATGGTATCAGAGCACTAGGTTCCCGTCAGTCTCACGAGTCATGAGCAAGTCTAGTAGAGTCTCGCGGATTGGTACAGAGACGCCTGTACTTATCCTCGAGAGGCTACAAGGCTGTTAGGAGTACTCCCCTTCTTGATTTCCTTATCGTACGGCTCAATTCCTTTGAGGCTTATGCCTTTGATTTCTTCCTACTCAATCTTACACGGGCGCTTGATTTAAATCTAATATTGAAGGATCGTAATGGCTCTACAAATGTGGTGCGGGATGATTCTCCCAGTAAAGTTGATTGGAATATTATAGTCGCCTTATGGAAGGATATTCCATTGTTTCAGCTCAGTAACAGAACTTCTAAGAGCCTTGAGGCTAGGCACAGATTGCCATAATGCTTATGAGCGATTATTTCGCAGTGTTGTTGTGATGGTAGGGTGTTTGCCCACGTGACGGAGCAGTGAATGAATTGAAGGGAGGTTTACTCAGTGTGTAAGCAAAGTGATTCAGTATTCCCGGCAGGGGAAAGTCAATCGAACTAAGGATGGTCATATGTGGACTAGTGGAAGTAATGAGATATGGTAATTGCAAGCGTGGTGGAGTTCTCCTCTATATGGGGGTGTTGTTGTCCCAATTGAACGTTTTAAGTTTGTCGGTGTTATGATCTACTACAATTCGCTTTTGGGGCAAGATATTGTGAAATAGTATTGGAAATGCGACTCTCGGATATCGTAGGGTGCGGTAGTTCTGGATTGAATCAGTATTGCAAATGTTGATGGTTCAATAAAGACGACCTTCGGAAAAGTTGGGGTTAGTAGCAAATTGTGGGTTCGAGTTCTCTGAAGATAAATTTTATTAAGACAACAACTGGGCAGCAAAGGATAAGAAAGGCATGTGGGAAGTGTCAGGCAGAGTTTTAACTTCTAAAGGGCCAGGCTTAGGGAGCGCAGGCCGAATATTTGTTTAAAGGATTAAGTTTGCCCAAAGTGGGAGAGTGGAAAAGCTTTATAGGGCTTAGTAGTAGGATGAATACGCGCCTAAGGAGAGTTTGGAATGATCTGGGATTTTAGCGACGGGCAATTGAAGTCTGCATGTTTAATTCGAAGCATGGGTTGTTATGCGGCAGGAGATTTGGTATGATGGAAAAGAGCTTCTTGAAATGAAGAAGGATGCAGCATAACTCAGAATTTGAAAGGTGTTTCCGCATATTTAATTGATGTCCACAAGGGATAAATGGACCGGTGTAGCTAGAAAGTGAGCTTGGACTCAGGATTTGGTTATTGATGTCATGGTGACTGTATCCCGTTTAGCAGCATTGGAATGTGTTAGGATGTAATTTCCAGAGGCGCGTTATTTCCCAGTGAGCAGGTTAGCGGTCGCATGGTTGGCGAAGCTTCTGCAAGGAATTATATTGGTTATCCAATAAAGAGATCGATCGTGCGAATGTGGATGATGATTCAAAAGGTAAAAGATAGGGATTTACAGAAAGATTCTGAGAATTTGCAGCGGATGACTGTGCAAGGTTATGTCAATGAGAGATTAAGGAATCTCGGTGAACTCCAGAGTTTTGTAATAATGGATTCAAGCTAAGTGGGAGAGTCCCACCGTCTATGATTGGGTTGTATGGTTAGCTACTCGCGAGATTCTGTTATTTGCATACTGAGGGGTTATCCCAGCTACGGGAAAATACCATCAGTAGTAATTCGAGCAGAGGAATTATTAAAGATGTGCTACGGTTGGCCTTATGGGCTCATGTTCGAACTTGAGAAAGAATTTCGAATTTATGCCTTGTATAGAAATGGTTTCAAAGTGGAGTGGTTCTGCCAGGTGCTTCGTCGAGAGGGTATTAATGTGCTAGAAGATTCGTGGAGCTGATTATATTCGGGACTAAGTCAATACGGGTGGCTCTCAGCAACGGTCCTAGTAGATCCTAAGGGATAAAGTGTGGTGCCCAATGATTTCAAGCCAATGAGTATAGTTAAGGATCAAGATTTGTAACAACTCATGAGAAGTGCCCAGAATGTTCTATGATATTTTGGCTTGTGGTGTAGCATTTGATAAATATGAAATAGTCCGTGGGATTTGAGACAGCATGGTCTCGTGACTCAAGCCACTCAGGGTGAGTGTAGAGGGAGTATGTTATGTGTTGAAGAGAGTTAGTATTATTTCCAAGGCAATCAAGGATAAATTGGAAGGAAAGGGATTGATTAGCCATAGTTGAATTTGGCATGTTAGGGTCTGTAATCAGTTCATTCAGCGTGATCGAGTTATGCGTATCATTTGTGGCGGTATGAGTGAAGTTTGTCGGCCACCATAATTGATATTATTAGGAAGCATTCTTCTGTTATGACTTGTTAAATGGAAGCGGATTCCAGAAAGGGCTATGGTGGCTTGGACCGCTACTTAGGGATTTGCATATCCCACGGTTATGGGAATCTACCTATGTGTTGCTATGATTCTCCTGAAGGGAGTTAATTGAAAAGTTCATATATGATGAAGTGTTAAAATATTAATGATTTTGGAGTTATGATGACAATCGTGTTCTATCGTATATTATCACGTTGGGTGCAGTTAGTAGCATATAAATTCGAAGTGAGGATTAAGGTTACAGTTTGGTGCTGGTAAGGATGTGACGGGCTCGGATGAGCAAGGAAAGTAGTGAATGATTAAAGTAAATTGGTGTTGTTTTTAGCGCCACCTGAGATCGATGTTTTGTGAAAAAGGCCTTGCATCCTGGTTAAGGATTCTTGATCACTTTTCAGCGTTAGTGCGTCCGATGGTTTGGATGAGCGGACCCGTTGTTTATTTCGGAAGATTATAGATGCGTGACCCACGAGAAGATTGTATAAGTGTGACATGTAGTCACTTGTTTGACTAAAGAATTAGACCAAGTATGAGGATTGTGGTAATATCATTCATTTGAGAATTTAGGCCTAGAGGGCGCTCTGTTTATTGGGTTATGAACCGAGGAGGTTGCTCCGGTTATGATGGTTGTTCTTATGTGTTATGAGGAAAAGGGGGTTACTGTGGACCTTTGAAAGGTTATTAGCCAAGTGGGTGCAATCAGAAATCAGCTTGAGATTAATGGATTGATTATATATGTGAACAGGGCTTTATATCAGGCCAGTTGTGTTCATTTCAGTAACGCGCTCCTTATGGGGTAGTCAGGGTTTTATCTCGTTGTCAGATATTCCGTGTAATAATATATTGTGCCGTGTGAGTTGTGAGACGGCCTGAGAATTGTGTATCTATTGAGGATCAATGTGGAAATGACGTATTATGAGCAAGATGGCTCTTCAGATTCAGATTTTATATCGCACCTTAGTTGTGCTCAAGTTTTGTAGCTTATCCCGCTATATGTCCCCTCAGGGATGGCATTATGCACCTAGCGTGCTTTTGACCAAGATTCGGTATTTTATCACAATGAGCAAATTGGCTAGATGTGTATCTCCTTATGTGAGTTCTACGTGTGGATCGGGTGGCATGCTGCCATGGTTATATTGTGAGGATCGGGTGGCATGCCTCCATGGTTATATTATGAGGATCGGGTGGTACGCTGCCATAGTTATATTGTGAGGATCGGGTGGCACGCCGCCATGGTTATGCTGTGTGGATCGGGTTGAATGATGCAACAGTGTGATGTGAGTGTAGTTCTCTATATGCTATTTTTGTATGTTCTGCTTCCTATTTTCTAGTCTGTAGTAGTGCGGGAGTTAGGTACTTCCTTCCAAAGTTCGTTTTCCTTTGGCATTGTGTTCGAATTGGTGGCCTATTGGCTCATGGTAGCATCATATGAGATTTTAACAATTTCTGGGATGGCTTATCGCCTGAGCAGTTGTATCGGATGAGACTAGGTCTCTAGGATTCTGTGCAATCCAGCCGTATGAGGTATGTTATGGAGTTAAGACCATTATTGGGTTCAGAATGAGGTGAAGGTTTTGTCGGGAGTATAGACCTAATGTTTTGTTGACTCGGTAGTCGATTATGAATGTTGGTACATCTCTTCCGTCATGGCGGTATGGTAAAGGATAGAGTAAGACCTGTATATATCATGAGGTGCAATGGGAACATCAGAATAGTAGAGATTTTGACCAAGTTGATCAGAAAAAGGCAATTGTGGTCCTGTGGACTAAGTGTTGCAAAGTAAGAATCCAGCAAAGTTATGCTGTCATGTTTGAGTACAGCGTGTAGTGATTGATATGGTGATCGTATGTTGGGATCAGGCCTAGCATTTAGTTCCGGATGTTAGAATTGGACTTTGAGGCGTATCTGCTTGAATAAAAGAGAATATCCTTGGAAATGATCGAGCTAATGTGCTCAACTAAATTGTGATGGCATGGGAAGGTGCATGAGGTGCTAAATAGTGATTTCAGACAACTTCAGTGTAGTTCTCAGCACGTTCGAGGACGAACGTATGTTTAAGTAGGAGAGAATGTAACGACCCGACCGGTCGTTTTGAGCCCAGCGTGTCGTTCAACAGTCTGAGACCATGAACAACTCTATTTCAGGTATTATGACTTGTGTGTATGGTCGGGATTGAAATTTAGGAAGTTCGGAGTTAAATTTAAATGAAATTTCTCATTTTAGAAGCCTTAAGTTGGGGAAAATGGCTAAGATTGGAATTTTGGGTAAATGACCTCAGAATCAAGATCTGAAGGTTCCGGCAAGTTCGTATGATGATTTCGAACTTGGACGTATGCCCGGATTGGGTTTTTGATAAATCGGGAGCGTTTTGGCGCCTATTGTGGAGTTAGCATTTGGATTTGGAAGAAATTTCATAGGTTTAGTTTGAAGTGCATCTCATGTTATCAATGTCCATTTGGGATTTCGAGACTGTGAGTAGCTCTGTATGGTGATTCTGGAGTTAGGAGCGCGATCGAACATGAATTCGGAGGTCCGTAGGTCATTTTGAAGCCATTTGGCTAAAGATAGAAATTTGAAGGTTTTTGAGAAGATTGACCGGAGGTTGACTTTTAGATATCGGGGTCGGAATCTGATTCCGAAAGTTGGAGTAAGTCCGTAATGTCAAATATGACTTATGTGCAAAATTTGGGGTCAGTCGGACGTGATTTGATAGGTTTCAGCATTTAAAGTTGAAGTTCAAAATTCTAAAGTTCTTAAAGCTTGAATTTGAGGTTGATTCATGATTTGAGCATTGTTCGACGTGATTTGAGGCCTCGAGCAAGTTCGTGATGTATTTCGGGACTGGATAGTAAGTTTGGTTAGGGTCCCGGGGGCCTCGGGTGAATTCCGGGTGGCTAACAGATCGAATTCGAAGTTTGAAGAAGTACTGAAGCTGCTGCTTCTGGTGTTTCTACTTCTGCGGAAAAGGGTACCGCGGAAGCGGTATCGCAGGTACAAAGGGGAGACCACAGAAGCGGTTTTGGTTGGAGCTGCAGGGATTCACAAATGCAGTTGGGTTTCCGTAGAAGTGGACCGCGCCTGCGATGTGGAGAACCGCAGAAGCGAAAGGCCTGGACGTGGATAAAAGCCACTGAAGCGGGACCGCGGAAGCGGACATAGTTCCGCAGAAGCGAAAATTGCTGGGCAGTAGGCTTGTTTTAAAATCGTGATTGGGAGTTCATTTCTCTTAGTTTTTGTGGCTTGGGGCGAATGTTGGAGAGCTTCAAAGAGGGAATTTCGTCTGCTATGCTAAGGTAAGTGATTCCCACCCACTTTTGAGTTAAATACATCAATTATGTATGAATTTAAGCATGAAAATTAGTGTAAAATTGAGGGTCGGAGAAAAACCTAGAAAATTATATTCTTGGAATTTGGCCATGATTTTGGGGATGGAATTTAGAGAAAACTATATATTTGAGTTCCTAAGGTCATGGGTAACCTTTATCTTCGAAAAATTTTGGAATCCGGACACGTGGGCCCGAGGGCATTTTGGTCATTTCACTAAGCGGAATTGGGAATTTATATAATTTGAATTATTGACAAGTATTTGAGCATGTTCTCATTAGTTTGTCGTTAATTGGCTAGTTTTGGTGCATTGTGCGTCGGTTCAAGCCTTCAGAAGAATGTAGAAATGCCGGTTATGAGTATTTGGAGCGAGGTAAGTCTCCTTTCTAATTTTGTGTTAAAGTTACAATATCATATATGTTGTTCGAAGGGGGAATCTACCCCATGGGTAATGTAATTGATTATGTACTCCTATTTGTGGGGGTTACGTACGCACGAGGTGACGAGAGTTTGTGCGTAGCTACTATTATGCTATTGTCCGGGTAGTTAGGACCCAAAAGCATGTTGTACCTGGATTAATTGTGAACCCATTGGTAGCTTGAATTGCCTAACTCATAACGATTTAGTTAGTGAATTTCTAAAAGGATTAAACTTCAACTCTTAAATTGTTAAAGGAGAATTAATTTTATTTGAATAAATATTACCCGATAAGTTCTTATTTGACTGATTGAGCATGTATTCTTATGTGTACCTGCATTTCATGCATGATTCGCGAGCAGGTATGTGTTTATTTTTGGAACGGGCCGAATGCATTAGTAGATTAAATAGATGCATCTATGGTATGGGCCGCTCGACCCTCGGCAATGAACAATTTACATTTCTATTGGAGCGGGCCGTCGACCTCGGCATGATTTGCGCATGTCTGTGCTGTTGTCTTGAACTTAATTAAGTTATTGTTGTCTTTTTGTGGCTTAAATTAAAAATATTTGAATTATATTCAAAAGAAATTGTTGGAAATTTTCTACGAAAGAATTATATGTTTACTTGTCTCCTCTATCTGGATTAAGATCATGATTATAAAATAAACCCACTGTTTAATATATTAAGGATGAATAATTATTGGACCATTAGAGAGTGTCAAAGTTGACCATCTCGTCTCTACCCCTTTGGGATTAGGCGGGATACTCACTGAGTATATGTTGATTACGTACTCATACTACACTTCTGTGCATTTTTGTTGCACAGGCATATTTACCTCTAGCAGCTTACTAGGCATAGCAGCACGGACGACTCTGGGACTAGGTTAGCTGCATTGTTCGAGACGACCCGCAGCTAGTGTAGTTCCTTTCAGCATTTTTATTATTTATTTCCTGTCCACTGTATTTCGGACAGATGTTGTATTTTACTTTCTTTATCGATAGTTGCTCATGCACTTGTAACACCGGGTTTCTGGGATGGTTTTTGAAGGATTGTACTAATTATTATTATTTGAATTTGAATTTAAGTAGTGATCTTTTATTTATTAAAAATGGAAGGAAAAACCTTAAATTTTCAAAAGTATTAAAAGAGTATTTAATTGATAATTTTGTTGGCTTGCCAGACAGAGGTGTCCGGCGCTACCACGACCCTTAGTGGATTTTGGGTCGTGATATTTTGTATGATCGGAGCTCTCAACTCTTCTTTTTTAGCAGAGACACTGTGTTTATAGAAGGTATTTTCCATTTAAATATCTACATACAACCCCATCTCCTTTGTTTCCAGTTCTAGAGTTCAAAGATGCTAAGTGTCCTGCTGACAAGTATCTGACGTGTGTATAAATTAAACTCGTACTCTGTCAAATTATAATATAGAAAGATGTCGAACCCCCAGAGATTGATTTATCTATTCGACAGATATTTCTTGTTTTAATTACTATTTGAGAAAATCAGAAAGAGTTGATTGTGAATTAATTAACTAAAAATGTATGAATAGAGCAATAGAAAATATTTAGTTTTTCACAAATATAATAAAAATGTGTTGGGATCCTGACTTTACTTAATACTTTTTTATTATATAGTAGATATATTTATTCTTCAATTTCTATTTCTCATAAATGTTATAAATGCATCTCACGATTACATTTATATATTATTGATGTTATTAACGTCAATACCACACAAGAGGGGGAGGGGGGTGATTTGTGTGGTACCTAATTTTCGCGTTAGAAGAACCTGGTTCTTCTAAGTATTCTAACTACAGCAGTTTGCGGAATAATAAGTACTGAAAGTAAAGTGCATAGAGATTTTTACGTGAAAAATACCTAGCTCAAAAGGTGAAAAAACCACGACCTACTACTCAGTAGGATTTTCCCAAACTCCACTAAATAACTGAGCCAAAAACTGCATTTACAAAACTCTTTGTAAACCTAAGGATTAACTCTAATCCCAGTGTATCACCCATCCTCAACTGTTGCGACACCTTCAAGTTAACTCTAACTTGAATACTCAAAGTGCCTAATACAATTGCTTCTAAGAA
>MU696982.1:2299-13102 GCA_026770625.1 Nicotiana glauca | reverse complement strand
CACAGCATATGCCAAGGGCAAAATAGTACCTACATTTTGTATACATAAAATAAGATTAAATAACAACTACAATTGAATATTGAGGTTAAAGACAATTAACTTCATTTATTTATCTAGCTACAAAACAACTACAATTAAACTATAATTTAACTACAATGTATAAACTGTCTACAATGTATGTATAAATTGTTGCCTTTATTTACCTGCTGCATCCATTGTGTTTGCTGTCAGCATAATCCCCCTGTATGCTGACTTTAAAATGTTCCATCAACCACAACAACCGGCCTACAATGTTGCCAACCATTGATTGATGTAGAAAGAGCAACAAAGACGTATAAGAAGCAATCATCTGCTGCCTTCTTCAGTTTAACAACAGAACCAAGATAATTCTTCTCAAAAATATAAAAATATTTTGGTAATTTGTTGTAGGAGTCACACGGATTCCCTCTCAAAAAATATAGTGCTTTTTCCTTTGCTCTCCATGCTTGCATGTAGCTTAAGTTCAGTCCATGTTCAGATAACATGTCAGTTTGTATATCCTTTGGTGTGTACACAGTCTTAGGATCACAATACTTTGGAACAACCATGCTACCAACTACTGCTGCAGTACGTTTGTGCTTTATGAATGTTTCATCCATTATGCAACATGTGTGTTGTCGACTGAAACTTCTTATCTTGAACATTGCCGAATCATTAATTGACGTTGCCTTGAAATGCCATTTGCAGCTTTCAGCTACACATATAAGCCAGTAGCTACCAAAAAATAAAACTTATTTACACAAATTTAGTTTACACTACAATTAACTACAGATAGAAAACAACATAAATACATACCTTCTATGACTAGATCTTTTTACTCTGAACTGGAACTTGTGCTGCACTGAATAATTCCTCATTGCAGCAGCTATTGTTTGCTTGTCCTGATACACTTGTCCTTCTTCAATACATAATTGCTTAGATTCAGTTATTATTTCACTTTGATATTCCTCTATTGCTGGTGAGGATGGAATTTCTAGTAACCTTAGTGATCCAGAAGAACCTGAAGAATATAAATTCACAAATGTAGTAACTATGCAGGTAAATATGAAAGCAACAATGCTTTATATGAATATTGTAGTTAAAGTGTAGTGAAATGTAGTTGCATTGTAGTTATTAAGGAAAACAATAACACTCTGCAATTTCGTACCAAACATACCTGTACTGGTGCTTTCATTGGTGATTGCCAATTCCATATTGAAATCTCCAACACTTATACATAACGGATAAGAACCTAAGTTCCTATTATCCTTTTTCGTTTCCATATACACACAAACCCCCATATCATTCCTAATTTCCATTGGAGGACAATTATCATCCACAATGTATTTGATTTCTATGATTTTCTCCGATGTATCAATCGATAATTGTTCTGCAATTGTAGAAACGAGATTTGCGTAGCTTGAATTATCATCTACCACAATGGCATCAACTTCAAAATCTCTATATCTTCCATATTTATCCCAATTACCATTCGATTTCAGCATTATTGTGATTTTTGACATGATTTCGTATAGTTTATAGAAAAAAAGGCTAAGAACAGATATAGATTCGAGACTTTTTGTCAACGAAGAACTGTATCCAAAATTTTTGAATTTTTACAATTTGATGGCTGAGATTCTGTAGCTTTCGTATTTTTAGAATTGTAGATGAGAATGAGAAGAGAGATCTCGTTCCATTGGAGAAGGAGAGATTTACGCAGCTAGAGATTTTGATCCGTTTCAGAATTCTGAATTAAATGCTCTCTCCAACAAAGGCGCGCGTTTTTTTTTTGGGAAGAATCTCGCTAATTTGGGTTTGGTATATAAATTGTAGGGATAATGTGAACAGGTAGGGTAAATAGTAATTTGTGAACATTTTTGGTAATAAGGTTTGCTATATGGTATAGATAGGAAAAAAAATATACTAGTGTGGAATGCCCGTGCTGAGCCCGGGCCCAAACTTAATAAGTTAGCAATTTATAGGAAAAGTTTAGTATTTCAGCAACCACTATTTACATCCATGACCAATATGCTTTACTGGCCAACAAAACAACAAATGTACATGCCAGAAAGTTACGTAAAGCAAAGCGCATCCATATTTTCCGCAATTTGAAATAAGGGGATGTCAATAATGGCAAGTGCCAAATTCTACTTGGTAGCATGAAAAAATAGAAGGTTATTGTTTTCATTACCCTTCAAACACGAGCATCAAGCCATGTTTGTGCTGAGCCGTTTAGAATTATCAGTAATCTTTCATGTTTATCGCGACAAACAAAAATGAATATAACATGATGCATCAAAAAAGAGTCAAAATATTCATACTATTTCCGATGTGTCTTGAAAAGACAAAATTATAAGAGTCACAAGTCCCAGAAGCAGGCACATGTAACATGACGTGAAGCAAGGTTGCTCTTTCCATTAAATTGATTAAGGAAATTACTATGAAACGGTAAAAGTCAATATTTGATGTAACAGATCCCTTTACCAATGGATTTATAATGGACAAAGTTATTTACTAATAACATTAAGAACAATATCAAAATTGGTGTCTAACTTGTACCAATAGTGCCGAATTGTCAATTCGCCAATAGTAGTTGCTGGATGGCATACTCTTTACCCTACGAAATGCTTTTTTTATGGGTGTTAGTATTTTATTGTCCTCTTAAATTAATCTATTACCTGCTTCATTGCTCAAACTTTTAACGGAAATATTTTCCAATGAACCAATAGTAAAGAGTTACATGAGTTCTCTGTAAGTAAAAACTCTGTACTCTCTCGTCAACTCTATAATTGTTTCCTTTATAATGATAGGGACCTTTTAATAAATGGCCTGCACATTAAAAGACAACTTTAGTAACAGCTCTATGGCAGAATATTGACACGTGAATGTCTAGCAAATAGCAAAACTATCTTTCTGTTTTGAGTACTTAATCCAAAGAGCTGATTAAACTTGAAACACTAAGCACCTTTGGAGAAGCACACACTCCGTTTTATTATTTTGTAGTGGGAACATATATCAAAATTATCCTTGACCTTCATACCACTGAGATGGTTCAGATGAACATAAAAAACAGCGAAATCCTTGCGAATTAGCATAAATTTTACGATACACTAATGTTCGTTTTACAAAGGTTTGACCTTCAAACAGTAAAAACAATATGAAATAAAGACACAACACAGAGATCTTGTATCATAAGCTGAATTTATACCTTCCTTTCTTTGCCCATTCAAAATTTGAGTTGGCTTCCAAGAATTTATGCACAAGTTGAAGAAACCAAAAATATTAAGGGCAACTTGTAAATTTCTCTATACATCTATTTCTAAGATCTATCCCACAGGAGTGAAAGAACCAATAACGGACCCTACACACTCTCCTATTTTTAAAGGAACTTTGCATCTTCTTTTCATCCTTATACCCATAGAATCCACCTAAAAAAAATATTGCAATATGGCATGTCTAAGAAATTATTGACACCAGTAATATAAAGATTTCAATAACAAAAAAAATTTAGTTATTGTAATTTTCTACTACAAGCAGAATGTATATAACGGAGGCAACGAATATTGCACTCATAAAAGATCATACGTACCTCGAGTTTTCTACTACCAGACTTCATTCGTGCTCGCAAAAGTATAATGCTGGTCTGAATATAATTCGCATAGAGTTGGAAAATCCTCTTCTGGCTGAGCACCAGAACAATAGCAATCTTCGGCTATTTTGATATCCAATTGTGTACGTCAAAGCTCAGTCACCAATCACTATATGTTTTCGATATGATCCATCATTATACAAGAAACATGATTCCTTTTCCTTTTCATTTATATGAGCTACTTGGGTCCATATCTTCTTCGAGATCAGAAACAAACAATAAAAATACCCCGCTATTTTTTTGGAGGTACATCAATCCCATAGTCAGTTGTACTAATTAATTGTTATAGCAAAGAGAATTATCAGCTTAATAATAAATCGTTTTCTAAGTTAATATTGTGTAGTACATGTATAAGTTTATACAAAATCGAATTAACTTGACTACAGTCAAATTAGAAGGATAATTGCGTGTCTACGAAATCACTAACACATTATAAGAAAAGAATATGACTTCTGATTTCAAACAGAATACGAAATGAATATAAACGTAAACTGCATCCAAATTTCACAAATACTTCTCAGAGATATGCATTGTATTTGAGTATCACCCCTCTGTCCTTATACACTTCAATACCAGGCTTTTGCCTACAACGAGGTTTAAATCTGTGATATGTGCCTAACTCACACATAAAGTATTTGTTCTCCAAAATCTTATGTCTATGAAAAGATACTACCATTCCATGAGGCATGTTGATTTGGATTCTCCAAAGAGATCAATCAACATGGCCCAAAGAAAGGAAGCAGACAACAAAAGACAAAAAAGCTAAAGATTGTGCAAAGAGGAAGAGAAAAAAAAGAGACATAGTAGACTTACAGGGTAATGGCAACGAACTTAACAACAATAGAAAATGTTGGATCTCTTTTTCTTTTTCTTACTTCAGCAGGATGACACAAGATTATTGAGAAAATATTTGGTAAGTCTTATCTTGTCCTTTTTTCTACTCTGATGCTGCACTTCTGAGGTTTCTCATGAAGTAATTGCAAGGCAAGCCAATACTTTGCAGTACAAATAGAAAAAGTGCAGCCCACTAATGACCTGTAACATAATATATGATTTGGTAAAAATAAGAGCTGGTGTTACACTTTTAAAAGGTATTTCTCAGCTTAATGTCTAAACATGATGGGGTAAAAAAGCATCAAAGAGGAAGTAAAAAATAGAGTTAGGGTTTTGCTCGAAAAGCCCATTGCTTAAATACTTTATCTTTAGTCTCATTTCAACAACAAAGCTTCTTGAATGATGAATTGGAATTAAAAAGTTGGATCTATATTAATTGAGATTGAAGCAACTGGAACATTTGTGTACTGGAAATATTTGAGGAGCATATCTACCCAACAAGGCATACTAATATGTTATGCTTTAAAGCTTTCCGCTATCATCATTCAACAAATTTTGAGGAGTGTGTGTTCACATAAGAATTGACAGTGATTACACACATCAAAACAAATCTATCATTTCTTCATGCCAGAAACAAAGAGCTAAGAAACAGAAGATTATTCTATAGCCATGTCATGTGGTGAGCTGGTAAAGGGGCTGAGATATTGAGAATGGATCAAGGAAATCTTGATACTCCGCCAGCCATTCATACTGAACAGGTAAAACTGATTCCACGGGGATAAACATATGTATCAAACATTTCAATAACCTTGTAAATACCTTATTTTCCCCTTTTTCTTGGATAACAAAGAACTCTTTCCAGTAGGAAGAGTTGTATAATGGCCAATTAATTGACCAAATTTGTAGTCACTTATCATGACAAACCTGGTCAAACTCAAATATATGACTTATGTATATCCTGGTAAGGCATATATTGAGGAGCTAATCTTCCCATGTCCCTTGAAGAAGGATGTTGTGATATCAAACAATTTTCATACCAACATAAAGCTGCATTTTTTTGTAAATGTTGATCATGACAATAAAATCAGAAGCACCTTTAGTAATACATCACTGAACAACATGTTACACACTTTGCATCAATTAGTATCGAGGTAGAGCACGTTGGAGATTGCATGACAGAGAATAAGTTCAACAAAGAACAACAAAATAAATGGCAGACAAACTTGACCAATCTATGTATAAACAAGAAATGTTCAGCATTCTTCACAAAATACGGTGTCTTAATTTCTCTGTCATGCTACACCACAAAACACGATGTCTTCGTCCTTCCTCCCTAGTGAGCTTTGATAACTTTCTCCGGTAAAATAACAAAAAGCTTTCCCTTTGCTACCTCCTCCGTCACTATCACCACCCACACTTCTCTCTATTTCCCAATGCGCACGATCTCAGACACTTTGACCCCAAAGGTTTTAGCAAATATCAAAGGCACAATATTTTTAAATTTTTGAACAATGTAATTTAATCTTAAAAATATGAAAGAGCCGTGCATATACTTGACTCAGTAAAAATTCATTACATTAGAAATTGACAATATTAGATTCAATATTCCATCCTTTTATTCGCTCATGTCATTTACTGACTATCTCAGCATGTTAGTCCTGACTATTGTCGCCCAATGATTCTTCAAATACTTAATAAAATTTATTTTTTCCCAGAGAAAGTTGTTTAATAGATGTAAGAACTTTGATTTTTCTGTTCTTTTTTTTTTTTGGACTTTTTATTAGGCTATGACGCCAAGATAAGTACAAATACTTAGCTTCTGAATAGGCAGACTAATCCAACCGCAAAAAATAATAATCCAACCTGCCTTAATATTTGACAAGGATTAAAAAAATTAATATCAATCCAACCTCTTCCCATCACATCGATGAAACCAAAAAATCTGCCTGGTAAACTAAAAAAATGATTGTTTGGCACATTATTCTGCAAGAGAGCAAAATTTCTTCAAAATTTAAAAGAATTCAAGCACTTTTGAGAGTCCTAGTACGGAGGATATACCAAGCTGTCACCCTTAAAAATGCTCTATGATTCCCGGTGAAACTCTCACAGAAAATAATACAAAGAATGTGTTAGTTTTTAAGATCATTTGCCAGCCATGAACCCTCGACGTAGTAGCAAGACAGAGAATATATTAGTTTCAATTTCACTTTCTCAGTTTTGTCTAATATGTCTTTCTTTATCGCCTTGTAAAAATGCTGCACAAATTTCAACGGCTTTCCTGTAACACCCTCACTTCATTCTCCTTTTCCTATATTATTTCCAGCTGGTTCTAAGTTAAGACATTAATATACAGCTTATTATTTATCAATATAATATTTTGTTAAACCACCAGCCTACCAACAAAGCTATAACAGAGAGCAGTAAATTTGATAGCAGAACCTAGGATGGCCTTTTACGGGTGAGGAAAAAAATACTCATGATAGAACCTAGTCTCTTCATTCGCATGTTTTACCAAAACAAAAGGAGCATATGCTTGCTTATTTCAAACGAACCGGTAATTCATGATCATTAAGTTAGAAGATTAAATATAACCCTTTTTCACTTAGTAAATAGTGTTCAACATATAACAAAATCAGCCATTAGTTCCATCAGTTACCGGCTTGAAACCAATTTCTTATTCAGTCATGGCACACATAATTCAATTTTGACTTAAAACTGAATCAACTCAGACAATATGTTTCTTTATTTTTGCTAGCTCCATCTTGAGAACCTTATTCACAATATTATAGAACAAATGTAAACAAATTTTAGATCAAAATTATAAATGATTTAGGTTTAATAAGCTTATCTTGATAGTAATAATTGTAGTGCCATACAAATTAGTCTCCAATATGGAAATCAGAAATTCACAAGTCTACAAGGTGCAGAAGGTAAAATATTCAACTTAACGCTATCAATTATCAAGAAATTTATTTTGTATTATACATAGTCATACAAAAATTAGAACAAATTATCTTGTTGGTTTCAGAGAAGGTAACTCATTTTAGCTAGCACCAGTGTTGTACATAAGTAAGCTGACAAGTAACCAAAATAGTTGACAAAACAGGTGCATTACTGCCCTTCCAGAATTTTGTTCACAGAGCTTTTCTTTATTCTTGTTGACTTCTTACTACTATTAAAAATAGTCAACAAATACATGCATGCGCAAAATTAGTCTACAATACCTTTCAGTAAATTCAGTTTCCACTATGAAAATCAGCGGTGGTGTAGGACGAAGGAGAAGAGGGCAAAATCTCCAAACAATACCTTAGTGCAACCCTCTCAAATCTTCAAGAAATTGCGACCTATCAGAGAATGTATTATGAGGCAATTTGGACAGAACAAGAATTTGACAACAACACATTGAGCGCTGACAGAGTTATCACCCTTGATATGAGTAGACAGACAATATGAAGAGAAGTGATAGTGTTTCAAGATGATTGCAAATTGAGCGCGTGGATGGAAAATTGAAGTAGGGCCCACTTTTTGAGCAAGTATATCACAAGCGGTCCAAGATTAATTGAAGTTGCTTTTTTTTTTTCAAGGAAATAACAGTCTGTACATGTATAATCGTATGAAGCATCTACATTAAGACTTATGTAATAACCAATGAAAATGAACAAAATGAGGCTGACTTGACTTAAAAAGATTTTATTTTATCTCAAGATTCACCTTTCTACTGATATTTGTTATTTTCAGCCATACTCGAACTACCATTCTTCTAAAATACTTTATACTCAGCGTACGCATTTTGAGTACAAGCCTAATTTGCCGAATTTAAGTTTCCAAAAGGTCTAATGGAACACTTATAGAAGATGATCCTCCTAATATTCATCTCCTTGCTTTAAGAAAGGAACAGTGTCCAAGGTTTACGTTTAAGCCAATCCTCTCTTTTGCAATTGAATATACCAAAAGGCATCATTGATAAATTAAGATCCACCTAACATGGCCCTCCACATTTCCTAATGTACCTGATGAATGAAACCAGGACAGTGAGTCCTCTCTCACTTTTTCTCATTCCCTTTGGGCTCTCACATCGTAGTTCTTATTATTTAAGTCAACAACAACAGCACTAAGTATCCTCATTCCTAAGCTAGTCGGATTGACTATATGAATCTTCATTCATTTTAAAAACCTCGTATTCCTTAATCAATAACAATAACAAATAAATATCCTCGTTCCCAAGCTAGTCGGGTCGATTATATGAATCTTCGCTCCATTTGAACACCTCTTATTCCTAAGACGGAAGAAAAATTGCTGTACCTAAAACTCACCATCAGTGAACATTTTCTACTTCTATTACAGGAACTAAAAATCATTCATAGAAGAATTACTGTGTGATAATCAAGAATAGTTCAGAAATCTAAAGGAAGAGATCAAAGAGGAAGCAAGAATTACTCACTCGTTCCAGCCAGCAAGCAGAAAGATCAAAAGGAAACCCAAGCGAAACAGAGGATGTTGCAGATATTATTGGCGGCCACAGCTAATTGGATATCCATCAAAAGGCAGGAGTTGCAAATATGGAGAAACAATTGACAGCAGCAAAAGCAAGAGTCGGGTTTGTCTTCCACGTCAATGGAAAAGGCGCGTATCGAAGAGGGAGAAAGAGAGCGCGAAAGAGGGAGAAAGAGGGAAAGGGAGAAAATGCGGCTGTAGAAAGTACAAAGTCTGAGGAGTGACCTAAATACCCCTAATTTTGATTCAAAAAAAGGACCTAATCGTAAATCTGGAAGCAGGACGACGAAGAGCCCAACTCCCGCTTCTAAATAAGTAAAATAAATATAGGAATAGATACTGCTAAAGCCATAAGTTTAACTCTTTCTGCTACGAATAAATTCTCTTATTGGAGTCATTTACACTTTTCTAATTCTTTCTACATTAAGAGGGTGTTTGGATGGGCCAGTTTTGGAGTGTTTGGCAACAAAAAAAACTGCTTAAAAAAAGTTAAAAAGTGCTTAAAAAAAGCCAAAAGCAACAAGTTGGCTAACCCAACTTTTTTTATTTTGGCTTAAAAGCCATTTTAGTTTGACCAATAAAATTACTCTCTTGCCCTTATAAGTTTTTATAATACCAAAATTATCTTCTTATTTCCTCTTCATCTTCATTTTTATAATACCAAAGTTTTTATATTTTTATCTTTTTAATAAGAAAAAGTGCTTACCACCACTTGTTTGCCAAACACTTCAACAACTTTTTTTAAGTTTCGGCACTTTTATCCAAACATGTAACTGTTTATTTATAAAATAAGCTCTAGCACTTAAAAGCTATTTTTAAGTACTTGTGCTTAAAAGCCACTTTTTTTAAGCCAATCCAAACGGGTTCTAAATTTGAT
The DNA here is from genome assembly GCA_026770625.1 of Nicotiana glauca. Lineage (NCBI taxonomy): Eukaryota > Viridiplantae > Streptophyta > Magnoliopsida > Solanales > Solanaceae > Nicotiana > Nicotiana glauca. The sequence goes on along the minus strand of MU696982.1, from coordinate 3,230 downwards.
ACTTTTTCATAACAGCTTTTGAGCTTTCATTTTTAAGTTCTAATAGGTTATTTTCTGAAAGTAAATATAAGTTTGAATTCAGATAGTCATATATCAAACTTAATGTAACAGCCCAGATAATATACCAACCAACTAATTGTATTACTTCTATACTAATGGGAATTACAAAGCAATTGCTAAGATAATAAGGACAATGCAACAGAAATATAAGAAGAATGGGGATGAGGAATAGACTGATACAGAATTGGGGATGAGATGAGAACTAGAGTTAACACTTGACAACTTAAGCATAAAAATGCACTACGCCATCTGCTATATTTATAACTAGTTTTTCCACGCTGCACTTTCACGCACTGAGCGCCTAAGCTCAAAATGGGCCCCACACATAATTTTTCAAATTCCAAAATATATCTTCCACCGAGTGACTCACTGAGTTCACAACAATACCTCCCGCCTCAAAAAGAACCTTGCCCTCAAGGTTCGAGTAGAGCGCAAGTTGTAGCAACATCCACTTGACATTGTCAACAACGAGCAAGGAAGGTAGAGCAACATCCTCAAGTTTAATGTACTGGCTTTTTACTGTTGCATCAGTGCAAATAAAGTCACAGGAATTGTAGTGGCTCATAACTTCTGCATCAGTGTAAATAGATGCATAGGAAATGGCTAAATAAATTGGTCTAATCTCAATGTGAACAACTCCTTTCCCAATCCCTAGCTGTAACAGTCTTTCAATGAATTTTAGCTTCCTAACAGAGAGTATAGCCATGGAAACTAGAATGCGCCATCTTTTGATACTAGGGATGAAATGATCAAACTTAATTTTCCTAGGTGCCATCAGCTGGCACATAAGAGACAATATATCTTGTTCTCCTTGTGGCTGATCAATTGCAGCATCAAGATAATGCAATGTAATATCCTTGACTATCTCTTT
>MU696974.1:28058-38174 GCA_026770625.1 Nicotiana glauca | reverse complement strand
AGAGAGAGTGAATGGTCGGGCTTGCCTAGCATTAGTGTTGGGCGCCATCACGACCGGGTTTGGGGTCGTGACAAGAGGGCCCATTAAAATTGAGAATTTTGGTGGGTATACCTCATGTTACCATATTCTGTGGCATTAAATCCGACATTGGAGAGAAAATCGAAAGCTTTCTGATGAGTAAACAATAACAATAGTTATTGTTTAAGAAGCAAAGAAAAATCTGTATCAAAATCGAAGAAACTAAATAATTGTATCAAAATCTAAGAAGCTTAATACTTACCCCAAGAACTTGTATCAGGAATAAAACCGTAATTTTAGAGAGAAAATAACTGGGGAGTGATAATGGGGGAAACCTAGGGAATTTGGGTGGGAGAAGAAGTCTGAATCGTGCATTTGTGGGAGAATAGAGTAAAGTGTATGCAAAAAAGAGAGAGAGAACGATTTTGATACAGATTTTACGGTGATCAAGTGAGAGAAAATTCAAAAAAGAAGAGAGAAAAATATTATTTAGCATATATATGGTGCCTTAATTATAGGATGTAACTATAATTAGATATTTTGTTATAAAGGATAAAAGGTATCTATAGTATGTAATATTTTTAAATGGTATTTATTTAAAATAAATAGGATACTAAGCTTAGATATTTTGTTATAAAGGATAAAAGGTATCTATAGTATGTAATATTTTAAAATGGTATTTATTTAAAATAAATAGGATACTAAGATTTTCTATAGGGTGTAAAATTTCCTTATTTTTTTAGTCGTTTCACAATAATTTTCATTCATGTACACTTTCAAAGTTACCCGAATTTAGTAATTAAACATAAAAATCAATATGATACCTAAATAATAATAACCACTTCAAATTCGAAAAAAACATAAGAATTTAATAGGTCATAACATATGAATATGGAAGAACAAAGAGATTGATGCATTTCAGTAGCACTTGATAAGAAAGTGATCATACAACCCGTTATTTAAGATTAATAAATATGGAGCACTTCACATTCTATTAAATATTATATCCCATAAGAGAATCCCAAATATTTCTAGATATTGTTTAAAGAAAATTTCATATAAAATCTTAAAAGTATATATAAAATTATATAGTTATAAGTCGATTTGGCTGGTATTTTCACTCAATACAAAACCAAATCAAACCAAACCTAAGCGAGGTTTTTAATCTTTTAGTTTAACTTTCCTATTTGGTGCAATTTTTCGATTCGATTTGTACACCAACTCCAATCAAGAAGTTCGCTAAACGTGAATGCAGTTACCTAACGAATTTAAAACATCAAATTTCATTTATAGTTAGTCGTATTAATTTTATGGTGACTAAATAATTGTTATTTTGGGTAAAGTTTGCGATCTACTCCCGCAATACATTTATTGTTTCCATTTCACTAGGTGATGATTTGAGACAAAATAATACAAGCACATGTATGTGGTAATTAAGTTATTTGGTGAAAAATAAAGGGATGTCTAGGCCAACCGGCTGAATTGATAAATTCAACATTTACGTTGTTTGCCCTCAAATTCAGATAACAACTAAACTTATATTATGATTTTAAGGATATGTGATTTCGTCAAATACCAATTAATAAGCAAGAAAATAAATGAATAAACTGGAGAATAAAATAAATCAAACCAATATGCTAGCCACGTCTCGACCTCGACTTGGGATAGTATCGAGGTGGAATAGTAGGAACAATAAATGATAAAGAAGCTCTGATGAACAGTAAATAAAATAATAGGAAAGTAATGAGTGTATATATTCTTCTTAGTGAACAATGATCCTTACAAATGAATAGGATCCCTTTTTATATAATAGAGGATACCTAAATAAGGTACACTTCTAATTATAGTAGAAAACCATAATAACATCTGATTAACCTCCATGGATTGACCCGTTTCGAGATTCATGCCGCGATCCTCGACCAATCGCAGATATCTCGCCTTTTCCATTATCAAGATGTACCGATGTCACTCGGAGTCTGTCTCTCTCTGGCCACGATTGACATCGACCTTGGTCCGAAAAGAGGCTTCGATTCCGGACTCGACGTCCTATCTCCTTGGCGCGACATTCCCATCTCGAGCAAAGGATGAAATCGGCTAGCCCTAATTTCTACTGTATACAAATAGTTCTCTCGTTTCTTAGAGTAAAATGATAAGAAACGACTTGAGCCTCGATTTCTTTGGAGACCCCGATAATGATGTCATCCTCGTGACGTAAGAGATTGAGGTGAGTGAAACGTCCCGTCGGTACAGCTCCCCAAACCATTAATGCTTTCCAGTGGACAGTCTGCCACTAGCACCACCGAACCGTCGCCGTAAATCTATAAATATAGGCTTTTTGGTTGAACCAAAATTTTACTTTCACCTCCACCAAGTTTTCTATGTTTCTTACTCTCTCCATCTCTTCTCTTTCACCACCCGTTGAGCCAACTTTGTTAGTATCAAGAATACCAAGTTTCACCTCTTTCTTCTTCCTTCTACCCAAATTAATGGCGAAAACCTCCAAAACCGTCCCATAAAAGGAAAAGGCTTCTTCATCGCAGCCGGCCGGTGATAAAATGCCAGTGGAGCCATACATCGAGGAGTGCATTCCGGGGTCGTGCGATCTTACCTTCGATTTCAAGATCGAGAAACCCTCGTCTGTCCCTGGCCGATGCAAGCCGATGTCGAGATATACTTGCTTGATAACTGAGGGAGACATGAAGCAGGTAAAAAAAGGATTGCCTTAGGAAAGGCAAAGAGGTGGTGATCCCGACCCCTAAAGAGGACATCACCACTCACGTGAAAGGGTTCTTGAGTGTTTACACTTACCCTTTTACGTTGGGTCCTGTTGACCCTATTATCCTTGATTTTTGCCTCCAGTACCAAATAAACTTGGGCCAGATTCATCCTTCCTTATGGCGCATTGTTATTTTGCTCCGATTCTTTATGAGCCAAGTCGAGAGGATGCCTTTTACCCTCGAACACCTTATTAGAATGTACAACCCCCGTCTCTATCGGGGAGGGTTGATAAGGCTTCAACGCTGGGCCACCAAGGTGCTGTTCTCGAGTATAAATGATGACAAGGACCGATGATGGATGGGAAAATTTGTATGAGTGAGGAATTTCGACATAATTCTGGCCGAGAAGATGTCGTTCCTTGAAGAGTGGAACATGAAGTGTAAGCACAAATTTGCATATAACCTCCGTCTACCATTTTGTTTCTTTTGTATTTTTGCACTGACATCCTTCCCTATGATACAACGGTTGCTTGGGTGCCCAGTGCAATACCAGACCTTGAAGGCTGGGTTTGGAAGCTGGCCTCGGCCTCTTCATAATCTGAGCATCGTTGGCGTGATTTGGCCAAGGGACGATGGGAGGCCAAAAACCATGGTAAGCTTCTCTATCGTGTTTGATGCCTTTTTGTGAAATGTGTCTTTCTTATTTTCACTTGATTTCCTTTTATGCAGGACTCGGGGATGTTTCCGAAATGAGACCAGCCCCGCCTGGGGAGGAGGTGGCCCCGAAACTGCCTAAGGATAAGAAAAGGAGTAGGGTCACGCCTTCAGATGCTCTGAAGCCTAAGAAGAGCACGACTCCTAAGTTGAAGAACGACTCCGCTGCTCTGTCTGCTGACATAGCCCAAAAGCTTCGAGATGAAGAAGAGGAGGGGAAGATGTTAACTGTGAGCTACTATCTCAAAAGAGGGGAAGCATCGAAGCTTCAAAAGTAGTTGAGCCAGTGATGGACGAAGAGGCTCATCTTCGAACCGAAGAGGTCTTGAAAGATGGTTTGAGCAAAGTCCTCGAGTCATCGGAGGCCGAAGATGTCTCCCACCATGACGAACAACCGGTGAGTGTGCCTGAAGGGTATGGTTTCGAGTCCTTCAAAAAGGATAGAGTGCCCCATGTGACTTGCTTGGGGCAATTAATATTGATGATTCACTGCCCGACCCCGTATTTTCTAAATGGCAATTTCGGGAGGCACTGTCTATAGAGACCCCCTATGTGGGAACGATCTATGAAGGGGAAGACATATTCCATAGCTTCCTTGCGGGGGTCGATGATGTTTCCAACCTAGATGCAACCGTCATTTTTTATGAGGCTCAGTGACTCCTGAATCAGGTAAATTTCATCCCCCATTATTACGTTTGCTTTTATTTCCTTTTGTCTGATTTCCTTCCTTTCTCCATAGGATGTGACACTTCATCGGGAAACATTCACCAAATCCCGAGCTGAGCTGAACTGGTGTGAGGCTGATCTTAAGAGGCTCACGGAGGAGAGAGATGCCCTCAAATGCCTCTATGTGCAAAAAAGAAGAGGAGATCAGGGACCTCCAAGCTGAATTGGCAACAATCCATAAAAAGCAGACCAATCTCATCGAACAAGTAATGTAAATTTTTAGGAGCTTGACATATCAATTTGATATTGGTGACTAACACTTAGATCCTGCAGGTTCAGCAGAAGGCCGAGAAAATAGAGCAGCTTTGCAAGGAGGCAGAGATAAAATAGGCAGAGACTTTCGGGTAGAAGCAGAACATGGACCGCCTCACCTCGGAGAAGGATACGACTCGAGCCCACCTGCCTTCGATCGAGTGTCAGCTCCAAAGTGTGAAGGAATGGCTTGGCTCGAGCCAAGAAAATTAAGGAGCTCGAGGCTCGATTGGCCGCTGAGCTTGCAAAGGCCACATCTAAGGCATAGAAAGTAAAGGCCAAGGCCGAGGCGATCGTGTTCATCCATGGAGCCGATGCTGAAGCCGCTAATGCTCGAGCAAAGGAAATTTCCGATGCTGCTGAGGTTCGATTATCCTGTGTTGCCGGTCATGCTAAGTGTCAATCTCGGAGAGAGACACACGAAGAGATTCATGCTCGTGGCTTTAACCTCACAGATGATATCGAGAATGCAAAAGTGTTAGAGGCTGATTGGAAGCTTTGATCTCTAATGATGATGATTCTGGGAGTGCAAGTGGATCCGAGAGTGGAGAAGATGAAGATGAAGCTCCTAGGAAAGATTAGGCACTTAAAACTTTTTCCTTATTTTTGGATTTTTGTGTAAGACCATCAGTGGTATTTTTTAATACTCTCGTATATATGAAAGATCTTTTTCTTTCCGATTTGTCTCTGATTTTAATTTTGTGAGAACTTTTTTTTGCTTTCGCCTTACGATAATTCTGATATACTTTAAGTTATGTGAGAAATTTGACTCACTTCACCGCCTTGTGAATTTTTCCATTTTTGTTTGTTTGTGAATCCGAAACTTAAGCGATTTGATCATAGTTTGACTAATATAGTCTCTATCATCGAGTGTGTATCTGGTCGAACTTGGAGTAAAAAACCCTTAGGTTTTGTTTGAGCGAGGGCGGATTCTCGAACCCAAAAAATATAATGGCCCTGAGGCTCTTTGAATTGGGCCGATATGGCCTCAAAAGAGTGACTTCTTCCCTTTTCAGCTTAAAAAGATTAATCATATAAGAATTTATTATGCCTTAGCACGAGGTAATTCTATACCCATGAGGATTCTCGAGGCTAAGAGTTATCAAAAAATTTATTATGCCTTAGTATAAGTTTGTTTGAGAGTTCGAACAATTTAGTACCCCTTAAGGTTTTTGAGGGTTGAATTTATCGAAACCCCTTGCAAATTTGCCGAAGGTAGCCTTGTTTAGCTAGTTTTGTGATAATATTTAAAGGCCTATTTTATTACAGAATTCGAACGTCTACGAATCGTGTTAGTTTGGCTGTAGCCTTTAATTTGAGATTTGTCCTTTGGGCTTGTTTCTCAACTATGCTTCGAACTTGTACGAAGTACCCGTCCCCAAGTGAGATGGCCGTGGCCTTTAATATCTAGAGTTGCCTTTACAAGGTCTTATGATTTTGGATAGAAATCCCCGAGCACAAGGTTAATTGTCTGAGCTTAAGTTACGGTTGACCCTTAAGCCGATTTTTGTAATATATCGTAAGTACAAAATTACAAAGTAGAAATCTTGCTAAGGCATGGAACATCTGATAAGGAAAAAATACTTCTTTCAATAGATCATTCATGTGTAGATGCTTTGTCATTTGGGCTCGGGCAATCTACATGGGCACGATTCGTTTGACCGTTTGACCCTTTACAAAGTTTTCCTACCAAAATCCTCTCGACACGAGGTGTTTTTCTTGAAAACATAACATATGAAGGTGATACCCCCCAGTATTCGAGGTTGATTTTAAATAAGCCTCGGATACTGTTGAATTGTCCCCAGGTAGCACATATAATTGTTGCCTCGTTAAAAACCTCGTCGGAAAAACCCATTTGGGATAAAAACTGGTCTAAGGGAAAAAGAGTGCAACGCGTGCTTTAAAACCTAAGGTCTATTCTATATCAAAACGCAGCAGATCTTAAAATTAGTTTTGGATTTACTGTAGCTTCGAGTCTCTTTTCAGCAATCCTATTCCGTTCTTTTATGTTATATCATGAAGGTGTTATGCTCTTCTTGCAAATCTATAGATTGCTGAAAAACTCATCCAAATCTATCCCCATTTGTTACTGATTTTACTCTCAAACATGGAATCACTGTAGCACACAACACTTTTAGATTTTCTGTTTGGAATTTTGAAGATTCACACTTTAGAATTCTCCATTGTTTCACGTATGGATAACAGTTGAATTACTTGGTTGTAACTTTTCATACATATTGCATTTCACTTCATAAATCACTGTTGGAATATTGAAGAATCGAGCTGCAGATCTTCTTATATGTATAGCTATTGAAATACTTGGTTTACACGTTACAGTTCGTAAATCACTGTAGCTCAATTGAAGAAGCTACTGTGGAAAACCGGGCTACAATATTATGATACTATATTGAAGAAACTAGATTGAGAGGTCAACATTAATCTAGCTTAATCATACGCATAAGGATTGTTCATAAACTTCAAGGATTGAGGATCACTGTAGTGTACAACAACTGCATTTTGTTAGAGAAGAAATAGGACATTCAACAAGCAGGTGCGTTCCTTGCGAAAGTTCTAGTTTTGAGCTCCATTGAGGTCATCAATGGCCTCCTCTTCCGGAGGCCAGCCTCCCCCAATGGCTGGATTGCCTCCACAAGCTCCTACTGTTATCCCTAACAATCCTATACAGACAAAAACACCATAAGATTACTCAAACATTCTTAAACCAAACACAATCAACGCGAGCATACAAAGCAATGCAAATGAGAAAACTGCTGTTGATCCAATCCCTTTGAGGAGAGCATCATTTGTTAATGGGCAGCCATTATTTACGTTCACTGAGGCAGAAGTTGAACACATGAACGTAATTGAAGGGCATCATTATGCAGTAGTTGGTAAGTTTGCATATGGCTGGCCAGAACTGAGTGAGATTCGTCGAATCGTTCCATCTCAATGTGGAATAAAGGGTGAATGCAATATTGGCTATTTGAGAGACAGGCATATCCTTATACGTATGACATTGTGGCAGGATTATGTTGATTTTACATCGAAAGGTGCTCAATACGTCAAGGACAAGGATGGCCAAGAATACCAAATTCGACCTCTCATATATGACGTGAAATTTAAGGCAGGAGAAGAAACTCCAATGGATATGGCTTGGATCTCTTTTCCAGATTTATTACCTACTTACTTTGTAAATGAGTGTCTTTTTTCTCTTGCTTCAGCAGTTGGGAAATCTTTACACTTGGATATGGCTACTATCGAAAAGACTAGACTAGTTGTGCAAGGGTCAAAGTCCTTGTAGACTTGTTAGCTGCTCACCCTAAAAATGTAAGAATGTACATTGTTAGTGAAGCATCAGGTGAAATAAGGACTGAACAGGTAAATATTAAGTACTATAAGATGCCTAAGTACTGTAAGGAATGCAGATTGCAAGGGCATGATAGTCTTGAATGCTAGAGAGTCCATCCAGAATTATCACCTTATCAACAAATCAAACAAGAGGATGAAAATAACAAGGAGCAGACTTAGGTGCATCATAATCAACCATTGATGGTCTTAACAAGTGGTAAAGTTGTAGGTAATGTCAATCCACATGTGGGACAATAGAAGGAAGTTATAGACAATCGTATCAAGAATAATGGAAATTGAGTGATTATAGGGAAAGAAATTGTACCTGTTGATTCAGCTAAAGGGCAGCAGCTGCAAGGATCTGACGTTTCAACTCAAAATAATGTTGCATCGTCAAAGGAATTCATGCTAGCTCGGGATAATGTACAGCAGCCTCAAGTTTTTGTTAGTAATCAGCAAAATCGTGATGCATTTGGTAAGGAAATTGTACATAATAATGATCAGCAAGGAAATGGAAAAATAAGAGAGGAAGTTGCTTCAGATGATGTACTAGAAAATCAACAAATTCATATAAATAACAGGTTTGCATCATTAGAAGACCAAGATGGTGATGAGGAAGACAATAACCAACAGGTTGTAATGAAAGAAAAAAATTTGTCAAGAACACCAGAAGCTAATACTAACAATGCAAGAGGTCTAAATCCTAAAGCAGCTCATTTTACACCAAAATCTACTGGAGCAGAAAGTACATCAAAGACATGCAAGAAAACTATTCATAATGAAATGGATAATGCAATATTATCCATAGGTGAAGGCAATCAAAAAGAATCTACAACAGCATGGATCAGTAGAACATTCAAGGAGAATCATGCTGAAACTAATCAATCCTCTCAGGAAATTCCATCACAGGTTACTGAGATTGATGCAGCGTTAAAGGTGGACAATCATGATAGCAGACTGCATTTTGATGACGGTATGGAATAAACAAGATGAAGAGGATCCGGATGAAAGTGCACTTCCAGAGGGTGCTAGTGGAGAAGAGGAATCATCAGATGAAGAAAATGATCAGGAAGAGCAAAATGTCAACAATAAAAACAAGGAACAAACAACAAGTGAAAGCATAAAGATCAATGAGGAAGCGATTGTTCAAGGAGAGAATAAGANAAGAAATCCTACACAACAAAGCAGACAAAGGCTGCAGAAAGTTCAATCAGAACTGATCAGATACCTGGCTCTAGAAAAGGAGTTTTGGAAGTAGAAGGCTGGCATGAAATGGTTTCAATATGGAGATAGGAATAGAAAATTTTTCCATGCACAAGTGAATGGTAGAAGGAAGAGGCTACAATTAAAATGGATTCAAAACTCAGAGGGAAACTGGTTGGAGGAAAATTCTGAAATAGTTGAAGAAGCTTTGACATTTTTTCAAAACCAATTTCATGATGGTTCAGATCCTACAGATTTTAGGATAATAGAGAACGTACCTTCAATGGTAGACAGTGTGTAGAATATGTCATTGATGCAGCAACCTATAAGAGAGGAGATTAAGCTTGTAGTACTGGGGCTGAATGGTGGAAGTGCGGGAGGACCAGATGGATTCACAGGTTGCTTCTTCCAATGTTGCTGGGATATAATTGAGGAAGACATAGTGGAGATGACAAAGGCTTTCTTCAATGGCCATGACCTTCCTAGATTCATAACTCACACAAACCTAGTATTGCTGCCAAAAAAGAAATAGGTTGAAACATTTTCTAATATGAGACCTATTAGCCTGAGCAACTTCATCAACAAAGTGTTTTCTAGAGTAATACATGAAAGAATGGTTTGAATGCTACCAAACCTGATTTCAGAAGAACAGGCTGGCTTTGTCAAGGGGAGAAACATAGTAGAAAATGTATTGCTAACTCAAGAGATAGTTACTGACATCAGATTAAAGACTAAGGCAGGACCTNGCGACAATCAGAAAATTTTGAGTCCTAATCCTAGCAAGGTTTTACCTCCGGCTAAACCCAATATAGCTGTTGAAAAGCCTACTAGAGAAAAGGATGCAACAGCCTGTTAAGAGGAACTTAACAAAACTAAGGATCAGATGGAAGATGGAACTGGGAGGATTAATGTATCAGATTCCATCCAATCATGTCACAATGAAGAAACTGATAGAAGCAATGCAGATAAACAAGTCGAAGCAACAGGACAGTCAGTTCAGGAGAGGAGGAACACAGTCATGATCCCTACTAATGTCCAACAACAGTTGACAGAACCAAAGGAAAATTAGAAAGTGGAGGAGCTAAATGGTGCCAGAGGAAAAGATTTGGATGATGAATCTACTATGCAGAATTTTAAT